>JASVEL010012369.1:0-70262 GCA_032618575.1 Nicotiana noctiflora | reverse complement strand
ACAGCTATGTCTGCGATCGCGTAGGGTGAATTTGGGAAGCTCTGCGACTGCGAGGTTGAGTCTGCGATCGCGTAGGGTAGCGGAGTGAGAACATGGAGTTGTTCTTCGCGATCGCGACGCGAGGGATGCGATCGCGTAGGGTGTTAATCGAAAGCAGTGCGATCGCGGTCGATGTGATGCGATCGCGTTGAATGGCCAGGTTGAGCACTGCGATCGCGGCTGAGCCCACGCGATCGCGTAGAGGAAAAACTGGCCGCCCAGGAGTTGTGCATCGCGATCGCGGGCCAAGTGCTGCGATCGCGTAGAGTTAATTGGCCTGGCAGTGACTTTAAGTCCAGAACATTTCAGTCGCGGCCTAACACACAAAAACCGCCATTATTGAGCTCCAAGAGAGGAAATTGAAGAGGAAACGCTGGGATATCATCGGGAAATCATCGGGGGTGAGTTTCTTGACCTTAATTCGTTAGTTTATCATGAAATCCGTGATTATTTCACAGAAAATGGAAGATTAAAGGTGGGTTTGAGCCCTAGGCCTAAATTTTAGAAAACCTTTGATTTGAATGGGAAAACGTAGTCCGAATTTGATAAATTTTATATGCACGGACTTGTATTGAGATAAAGAACCCAAATATATAAATTTCATGATTTTTTTGATAAGCGTACCGAAAGTCGGGTTTTGGCAACTTGGGGGTTTTGGTGTATTTTGAGTTGTTTTGATTGGGTAATGCCCAATTGGCCCATTTTGATGTGATTCTATTGATTTTTATCAGATACTACACCTGTGGAGGCCGACATTCGTGGCAAGAGAGTTGTTTCTTAGCGGTTTTGTACCGGAGTTGAGGTAAGTGGCTTGTCTAACCTCGTGTGGGGGAGCTTTCATCCCTAGGATATTATGTGATAGTTGAAATGCCTTGTACGCGAGGTGACGGGCGTGTACATACCCTGGTTGTTTTAACGCACACTTTACTTGAATTGTCCGATTTTGTGATATTCGTGCTCTTAGCTGATAAAAGCGTTACTTATACCCGGTATTAGTTAGAAAAGCATGATTTACTAGGATTCAACATGTTTAATTGTTTAGTTGACTTACGTGAACCTCTTGATAAATTGTCGGCACTAGCTTCGGTGAAGTTGTAATTAAACATATTATACTCTCCCTGTGTGTTTTCTTTAATTGATGTGTTGGTATGGACTACGGGTTTGATTCCCGGAGATCCTGAGTTATTGGTAGGGACTGCGGGTCAATTGCCGGAGATCCTGAGTTGTTGGTAGGGACTGCGGGTTTGATTCCCGGAGATCCTAAGTTATTGGTAGGGACTGCGGGTTCGATTCCCGGAGATCTTGAGTTATAGGTAGGGACTGCGGGTTTGATTCCCGGAGATCCTGAGTTATTGGTAGGGACTGCGGGTTCGATTCCCGGAGATCCTGAGTTATTGATTGAGTTTTTTACTTGTTGTTATTTAGTCGTAGACGGTTGCAGTGATCACTTTATTGTCGTTATTTCGGAATTATTATCATTTAAACTACTTATTGTTGTTATTATCATTATGATATTGTTTTTCTCACTAGGGCCCTGACCTTCCTCGTCACTACTCCATCGAGGTTAGGCTTGGCACTTACTAAGTACCGTCGTGGTGTACTCATGCTACTCTTCTGCACTATTTTGTTGTGCAGATCCAGGTACATCAGGACAGGCTTATATCAGGTGATTCAGCAGCGCTTTGGGAGACCTCGAGGTATGATCTGCTACGTCCGCGGATCCGGAGGCCTTCCTTCTATTCTATTAGTGCTAGCAGATGTTTTCCTTCATTCCGTTGTTAGATACTCTTTACACATAGAGCTACGGTTGTATGTTCTCTTTTAATCTGAGTTACCCGTGGGATTCCGGATTCTTGGTGGTGTTTTATACAGTGTATTTGACGGGTGTATGTGCCAAGCGGCACGGATTACATTCCTTTTATCTTATTTTCCGCTAATTCTTATTAAATGTTCATAAACTGGTATATTCCGCAATGTGTTAGGCTTACCTAGTCATGGGGACTGGGTGCCATCACGACATGTTCACGATTGGTGAACTAGGGTCGTGACAAGTTGGTATCAGAGCTCTAGGTTCATAAGAGTCACAGGACACAGACCGGTTACTTAGAGTCTCGCCGATCGATACGGAGACGTTTGTATTTATCTACGAGGGGCTATGTAACTGTTTAGGAAACTCTTCATTTCTTTTGAATTCCTTGTCGTGCGACATTTTTGGCACCAAATCTAAACTATTGCTTTCTATTCTCTCACAGATGGTGAGGACACGTGCTACTCGCGATGATCAGGTACCCGCGCCCCCTGTTGCTGCCGTCAGAGGCCGGGGCGGAGTTAGAGGACGAGGACGCGCCCGAGGTGCAGCCACAGCACCCGCGCGAACCGCCGCTGAGGTGCCACGGGTAGACCAGGTTGGAGCGCAGGCACCTGGTACACCGACTACAGCTGCTACTACTCCAGCACTACAGGAGACCCTGGCCCAGTTCATGAGTATGTATACCACTTTAGCTCAGGCAGGATTGCTTCCTCTCATTGCAGCTACATCTCAGGCCGGGGGAGGGGCCTAGACTCCCGCGGCCGTTACACCACGGAGTAGCGTGTGCCGGTGGGACGGGTTCCGAGAGGTTTTGGTTATGCCTCCTACCGCCCCGAGCATAGCCGGAGGTGGACCAGTTGCCTCCTGAGGACGAGCGGCATAGATTGGAGAGGTTCAAGAAATATGACCCTCCGGTGTTCAGTGGTTTGGCTTCGGATGATGCATTGGGTTTTCTAGAGGAGTGTCATCGTATTCTTCGTACTATGGGGATTGTGGAGACCGGCGGGGTTTCCTTCACTGCTTTTCAGTTTCGTGGGGCCGCTTATGATTGGTGGCGCATGTGTGAGTTGTATTGTCCAGAAGAGTCTGCTTCATTGACCTGGACGCAGTTTTCAGATCCGTTTTTGAGGGAGTTTGTTCCCCAGAGCCTTAGGGATTCGTGGCGCTTGGATTTTGAGCGGTTGCGACAGGGCTCCATGTCAGTATCGGAGTATGCTATCAGTTTCACCCGTCTCGCTAGGCATGCACCAGCTTTGGTGGCCACGGTCCGGGAGAGGGTGCAAAAATTTATTGAGGGCCTGATTCCGCCGATCCGATCCAGCATGGCCAGAGAGCTGGAGACAAATATATCTTATCAATAGGCTGTGAGCATTGCTAGGAGGATGGAGAGTATGCTCCCTAGAGAGCGGGGAGAGAGAGAGGCCAAGAGGTCTCGTGAGTCGGGCCATTTCTGTGGTGCCCGCACTTCGGCGGCCGGTCGTTTTGGCGGGGGTTATTTCGGACGGCCGGTTCACTCGGCATTGCCGGCGGCCGGTAGTACTTCGAGCTCTTCCGGCACCTCGGGAGCCTTATTATGGTCCCCCGGTTTCCGGTGCACCTCCTATGCGGGTACCTCCGGGGGTCGGACTAGTGGGGGTGAGGCCGAGCAGAGTCACGGTCACCGTGTCCTCCCGAGCTTGCTTTGGGTGCGGGGATACTCGCCGTCCTGGTTAGGGAGTGCCCCGGGCGTAGGAGGGGAGCACCTCCTCGGTCTTCGCAGTATCAGCGTGGTTCTCGGGGCCGGCGAGCCATCATTCCAGCTCCGGCTGCCACTCCACCTACCCAGCCAGCCAGAGGCGGGGGTCAGGGTTCTAGAGGCTGCCCTCGAGAGGGGGGACAGGCCAGATTCTATGCTATTCCTGATCACGCTGCGGCTGTAGCATCTGATTCTGTTATCACATGTATTATTCTAGTTAGTCACAGGGAGGCATCGGTTCTATTCGACCCTGGTTCCACTTTTTCGTATGTGTCTTCTTACTTTGCTCCTCATCTTGGTGTGCCTCAGGATTCTTTGAGTGCCCCCATTTATGTTTCCACTCCGGTGGGTGATTCTTTGGCTGTGGACCGTGTCTATCGGTCGTGTTTGATTACCATTTGTGATTTTGAGACCAGAGCGGATCTATTGTTGCTCGGGATGGTCGATTTTGATATTATTCTGGGCATGGACTGGTTGTCACCCCATTATGATATTCTTGATTGTCACGCCAAGACCGTGACGCTGGCTATGCCAGGCATTCCACATATTGAGTGGAGTGGTACTCTAGATCACACCCCTAGCCGTGTCATTTCCTTCCTCAGAGCTCAGCGTATGGTTGAGAAGGGGTGTGCTGCTTATCTAGCTTATGTGCGGGATGTAGTATTGACAGTCCCTCTATTGATTCCGTTCTTGTGGTACGTGACTTTGCTTATGTATTTCCAGCTGATCTCCCGGGCATGCCGCCCGGCAAAGATATTGATTTTGCTATTGATTTGTTACCGGGCACTCAGCCCATTTCTATTCCACCGTACCTTATGGCTCCTCCTGAGTTGAAGGAGTTGAAGGATCAGTTACAGGAGTTATTAGGTAAGTGTTTCATTCGACCCAGTGTTTCGCCTTGGTGTGCTCCTGTGTTGTTTGTGAAGAAAAAGGACGGTTCTATGCGTATGTGTATTGACTATCGTCGGTTGAACAAGGTTACAGTGAAGAACCGGTATCCTTTGCCTCGCATTAATGACTTGTTTGACTAGCTACAGGGTGCACAGGTGTTTTCTAAGATTGATTTGTGCTCTGGGTATCATCAACTGAAGATTCGGGAGCCAGATATCCTGAAGACTGCCTTCAGGACTCGGTATGGCCACTATGAGTTCCTCGTGATGTCTTTTGGGCTGACTAATGCTCCAGCAGCCTTTATGCATTTGATGCACAGTGTGTTCAGGCCTTATCTGGACTCGTTCGTGATTGTCTTCATTGATGATATTCTAGTATATTCCCGGAGTCGGGAAGAGCACGAGCAACATTTGAGGATAGTGCTTCAGATTCTGAAGGAGAAGCAACTATATGCCAAGTTCTCTAAATGTGAATTCTGGTTGAGTTCAGTGGCATTTTTGGGCCATGTGGTGTCGAGTGATGGTATTCGAGTAGATCCAAGGAAGGCGAAGGCCGTGCAGAGTTGGCCCAGACCCTCCTCCGCTACTGAGATTCGCAGTTTCCTTGGTTTGGCGGGCTATTACCGTCGTTTCGTAGAGGGGTTCTCTTCGATTGCATCGCCTATGACCAGATTGACCCAAAAGGGTGCCCCTTTCCAGTGGACAGACGAGTGTGAGGCGAGCTTTCAGAAGCTCAAGGCAGCTTTGGACTTCGGCCCCTATATTGATGTTGCCTACAGGTTCGGGGTCCTATATAGTATATTGTGATGCCTCACGAGTTGGGCTCGGCGCAGTATTGATGCAGGACAGTAGGGTGATTGCCTACGCGTCCAGACAGCTGAAGGTGCATGAGAAGAACTATCCTGTTCATGATTTGGAGCTCGCTGCCATTGTTCACGCCTTGGAGATTTGGCGTCATTACTTGTATGGGGTTCCTTGTGAGATCTACACTGATCACCGGAGCTTGCAGCACTTGCTTAAGCAGAAGGACCTGAATATGCATCAGAGGAGATGGTTGGAGCTACCGAAGGACTATGATATTACTATTCTCTATCATCCGGGCAAGGCTAATGTGGTTGCCGATGCCTTGAGTCATCGGGCAGAGAGTTTGGGGAGTTTGGCATATCTACCAGCTTCAGAGAGGCCTATGGCGATGGACGTTCAGGCTTTAGCCAGGCAGTTTGTTAGACTGGATCTTTCGGAGCCCAGCCGGGTTCTGGCTTGTGTGGTTTCTCGGTCTTCTCTATTTGACCGCATCAGGGAACGTCAGTTCGACGACCCTCATTTGCTTGTCCTTCAGGATAGAGTTCGGCGTGGTGATGCACGAGATGTTACCATCGGGGATGATGGAGTTATGAGGATGTAGGGGCGTATCTATGTGCCCAATGTAGATGACCTTCGAGAGCTGATTCTAGCAGAGGCCCATAGCTCGCGGTATTCCATCCATCCGGGTGCCGTGAAGATGTATCGGGACTTGAAACAACATTACTGATGGAGGCGGATGAAGAGGGATATAGTTGATTATGTTTCCAGATGCCTCAACTGCCAGCAGGTGAAGTATGAACATCAGCATCCGGGTGGATTGATGTAGTAGATTGAGATTCCAGAGTGGAAATGGGAGTGCATCACCATGGACTTTGTATCTGGGCTTCCACGGACTGTTAGGAAGTTTAATTCCATTTAGGTTATTGTGGATCGGCTGACCAAGTCCGCCTATTTTATACCGGTGAGCACTACTTATTCGTCTGAGCGACTGGCGGAGATCTATATCAGGGAGATAGTTCGGTTGCATGGTATTCCAGTTTCCATCATTTCAGATAGAGGCACTAAGTTCACTTCACCATTCTAGAGAGCCGTACATCAGGAGTTAGGTACTCGGGTGGAGCTGAGCACAGCGTTTCGTCCCCAGACTGATGGTCATTCCGAGCGCACTATTCAGATTTTGTAGGATATGCTCCGTACGTGTGTGATTGAGTTTGGAGGTTCATGGGATCACTTCTTGCCACTGGCGGAGTTTGCTTATAACAATAGCTACCAGTCCAGTATTCAGATGGAACCGTATGAGGCCCTATATGATAGGAGGTGCAGATCTCCTGTGGGTTGGTTCGAGCCGGGTTAGGCTAGGCTGCTAGGTACTGATATGGTTTAGGATGCAATGGACAAGGTCAAGGTGATCCAGGACAGACTTCGTGCAGCCCAGTCTAGACAAAAGAGTTATGCGGACAAGAAGGTTCGCGATGTGGCTTTTATGGTTGGTGAGCGGGTCCTGCTTCGAGTCTTGCCCATGAAGGGCGTTATGAGATTTGGGAAGAAAGGAAAGCTGAGTCCTAGGTTTATTGGCCCTTTTGAGATTTTGAGGCGTGTTGGGGAGGTTGCTTATGAATTGGCCTTACCTCCTAGTCTAGCCGGAATTCACCCCGTATTTCATGTCTCTATGCTCCGGAGATACCACGGTGACCCGTCGCATGTGTTGGATTTCACTTCTGTTCAGCTAGACAAAGATCTATCTTATGTTGAGGAGCCAGTAGCCATTCTAGACAGGCAGGTCAGGAAGCTAAGGTCAAAGAACATCGCTTCGGTAAAGGTTTAGTGGCGGGGCCAGCCGGTCGAGGAGGCGACTTGGGAGACCGAGCGGGATATGCGCAGCCAGTACCCTCATCTTTTCACTACTCCAGGTATGTTTTCTATGCTCGTTCGAGGACGAATGAATCTTTTAAGTAAGGAAAGATGTAACGACTCGGCCGGTCATTTTGGAAAATTACGCCCAAATCCCCAATTTAACTGTTTCCCTAAGTTCATTTCTGTTGTTGTGGTTTGCCAGGACAGTCGGTTCTGAAATTTGGAGTATTTTGGGACACTTAGTCCCTAAATGAGAGCTTTAAAGTTAGAAAATGGTCCGTAGCCGGAACAGTGTTAAGACAACCTCGGAACAGAAATCTGAGGGTTCCATTAGCTCCGTTAGGTGATTTCAGGGTTGGGAGCGTGTTCGGAATGTATTTTGGAGGTCCGTAGCTCAATTAGGCTTGAAATACCGAAGTTTGAAATTTTGGCGAATCCGAACGATAGGTGAGCTTTTTATCCGGGGGTCGGAATGGAATTCCGACAATTTCTGTAGTTTCGTTATGTGATTTTGGATATGTTCGCAAATTTTCAGGTCATTCGGACGTCGTTTGGTTGGGTTTTAGATCGAGTGTGCAATTCGGAAAGTTTTAAGAAATTTAGGCTTGAATTCGATGTGAATTATGGGTTTTGATGTTGTTAGACGTGTTTTTATGATTGGAATAAGTTCGTATCGTGTTTTGGAGTATGTTGGTGGTTTTCGTTGGGGTCTCGGGAGCCTCGGGATGAATTCGGAGGTCCAAACGGACCAATTTGTGCCAAAAGGCACTACTGTTTCTACTGCAATAAATGCATAGAATTTTTGTGCTTCGCGATCGCGAAGCTATGTATGCGATCGCGTAGGGTGAATTTGGGAAGCTCCGCGACCGCAAGGTTGAGTTTGCGATCACGTAGGGTAGCGGAGTGAGAAGTGGGAGTTGTTCTTCGCGATCGCGACGCGAGGGATGCGATCGCGTAGGGTGTTAATCGAAAGCAGTGCGATCGCGGTCGAGGTGATGCGATCGCGTTGAATGGACAAGTTGAGCACTGTGATCGCGACTGAGCCCACGCGATCGCGTAGAGGAAAAACTGGCCGCCCAGGAGTTGTGCATCGCGATCGCGGGCCAAGTGCTGCGATCGCGTAGAGTTAATTGGCCTGGCAGTGACTTTAAGTCCAGAACATTTCTGTCGCGGACTAACACACAAAAACCGCCATTGTTAAGCTCCAAGAGAGGAAATTGAAGGGGAAATGCTGGGATATCATTGGGAAATCATCGGTGGTAAGTTTCTTGACCATAATTCGTTAGTTTATCATGAAATCCGTGATTATTTCACTGAATATGGAAGATTAAAGGTGGGTTTGAGCCCTAGGCCTAAACTTTAGAAAACCTTTGATTTGAATGGGCAAACGGAGTCCGATTTCGATAAATTTTATATGCACGGACTCGTATTGAGATAAGGAACACGAATATATAAATTTCGTGATTTTTCGATAAGCGAACCGAAAGTCGGGTTTTGGCAACTTGGGGGTTTTGGTGTATTTTGAGTTGTTTTGATTGGGTAATGCCTAATTGACCCATTTTGATGTGATTCTATTGATTTTTATCAGATACTACACCTGTGGAGGCCGACATTCGCGGCAAGAGAGTTGTTTCTTAGCGGTTTTGTACCGAAGTTGAGGTAAGTGGCTTGTCTAACCTCGTGTGGGGGAGCTTTCACCCCTAGGATATTATGTGATAGTTGAAATGCCTTGTACGCGAGGTGACGGGCGTGTACATGCGCTGGTTGTTGTAACACACACTTTACTTGAATTGTCCGATTTTGTGATATTCCTGCTCTTAGCTGATAAAAGCGTTACTTTTACCTAGTATTAGTTAGAAAAGCATGATTTACTAGGATTCAACATGTTTAATTGTTTAGTTGACTTACTTGAACCTCTTGATAAATTGTCGGCACTAGCTTCGATGAAGTTGTAATTAAACATATTATACTCTCCCTGTGTGTTTTCTTTAATTGATGTGTTGGTAGGGACTGCGGGTTGATTCCTGGAGATACTGAGTTATTGGTAGGGACTGCAGGTTCGATTCCCGGAGATCCTGAGTCATTGGTAGGGACTGCGGGTTCGATTCCCGGAGATCCTGAGTTATTGGTAGGGACTGCGGGTTCGATTCCCGGAGATCCTGAGTTATTGATTGAGTTTGTTACTTGTTGTTATTTAATCGTAGACGGTTGCAGTGATCACTTTATTGTCGTTATTTCGGAATTATTATTATTTAAACTACTTATTGTTGTTATTATCATTATGTTTCTGTTTTTCTCAGTAGGGCCCTGACCTTCCTCATCACTACTCCATCGAGGTTAGGCTTGGCACTTACTGAGTACCGCCGTGGTGTACTCATGCTACTCTTCTCCACTCTTTTGTTGTGCAGATCCAGGTACATCAGGACAGGCTCATATCAGGTGATTCAGCAGCGCTTTAGGAGGCCTCGAGGTATGATCTGCTACGTCCGCGGATCCGGAGGCCTTCCTTCTATTCTATTAGTGCTAGTAGATGTTTTTTTCCTTCATTCTGTTGTTAGATACTCTTTACACATAGAGCTACAGTTGTATGTTCTCTTTTAGTCTGTGTTACCCGTGGGATTTCGGGTCTTGGCAGTGTTTTATACAGTGTATTTGATGGGCGTATGTGCCAAGCAGAACGGATTACATTCCTTTTATCTTATTTTCCGCTAATTCTTATTAAATGTTCATAAACTGGTATATTCCGCAACGTGTTAGGCTTACCTAGTCATGGGGACTTGGTGCTATCACGACATGTTCACGATTGTGAACTAGGGTCGTGACACTTAAAACCCCATATTTGTACATCTTAGTGTTGTATTGAGGTGACTTGCACGCTGGACCTGAGCGTGGGGTTGAGCACCGTTGGGAATCATGACTTGGTCCATCCAGGTTGTTGGTTTTTAACGCGTATTTGTAATTGATTTGTTGTTATCATTATGACTTGGGCTCATTTCCATACTTGGGGCTTATTGCCGATTGTTTGAACTCTTTATGAACTATCATCATTGGTTCCCTCACTATTAGAAAGATTATTTGAACTCAGTCTGTGTGATTTACAATGTTTTATGAACTCAGCTATATTTTACTCAAACTTGGAGTTTTGACTCATATTTGAACTATCGTTTGAGCTGAGTATTATTATTTTACTGATGCCCGAGAGGCTATTTGACTATTTTTGGACTGATTGAGGCCGAGAGCCATATGTGAGCGTGTGGTGAGTGATGTGAGGAGGCTTTCAGGCCTCGAGCGATATGTAAGGAGGCTTTCAGGCCTTGAGTGTTATGTGAGGAGGCTTTCAGGCCTCGAGTGTATTGCGAGCAAGACTTCAGGCCTTGCGTTTATATTATTCAGGCTTTCAGGCCTTATTGATAACGTTTGGGCTGAAGGATCCCCTCTGGAGTCTACACACCCAAAGTGAGCGCGGGGTACCCCTTGAAAATGAACAGTGGTAACAATGATACTGTTATATGTGTTTCGGTCAGGTAACAATGACTGAACAGTCAGAACAATGACATTGAAATGCACTTTGGTCAGGTAATAATGGTTGACCGGTCAGGTAACAATGACTGACCTTACTTGTGTATTCTTATTTAATTGATTCTTTTAATGAGAATGATTTTGCTATGTTTTTATGGATTCTAGTATTTATTTTGTTTACTGCTTAAGATAGCATTAATTGTGCCCTTCTGGGATTTTATACTTTCAGTGTTATTCACTTTTATTATCACTGAGTTGGAAGTACTCACTTTACTCCTTGCATCATGTGTGCAGATCCAGGTCCTTCTTCTCAGGCGGAGTGATTCTAGTTGATCCAAAGTTCTTCCGGGAGTATTCGAGGTAGCTGCACGGCGTTCGCAGCCAAGGATTCTCCCCTCTATCTTTATCCTTTATTTCCGCATTATCGGTGTTAGACAAACTTGTGGTAGGATGTTATTCTGTCATTAGAGGCTCATGGTCGTGACATCGGGTCCTAGTTAGGCTATTTCAGTATTTTGCCAGATTGTTTCGTATTTTATCAATATTTTAGACTTTGACTTAAATAGCTTTATCTTTACTTGTTTAGATAATTGGGAAAATTGTTATAAATGGTCGGACTTGCCTAATAGTGTGTTGGGCGCCAGCACGACCGGATTGGGGTCGTGACAGTTAACTCTATGTGGATTCGACTCTGGGCAGAATACTCAGGTTATATTTGCACCGTCCACAGTGTCCTTTTTATAAGGCATAGTTGGGCGTGATCACACGACTTCAGATTTTTGAGGATATGACTCTTGATAGGAACGTGTGGAAGTCAAGCATTAGGGTTGTAAGCTAGGGGTAGTCAAGTGTTTTTCTCTCTTTGTACCGGATAGTGTGGTAGAATTTTCTCTGTCTGTTTGCGGTCAATGTTGTATTCACATTATTTGTTCTTTTGCGTAGTATTATATTATTACCATTTCACTTATATATTGTCTCTTATAATGATGTTATTACTTTTCTAACTTTTTTTGTTGTTAACGACATTTTCTTTTATTTTTTTCCGGATATTATTGTCTCTTCTGTTGAGCCGATGATTTCCAGAAAATAGCCTCTCTATTTTTCCGGGGTAGGGATAAAGTCTTGCACATGCTCTTACCCTCCTCAGATCCTACTAATAAGATTTTACTAGGTATGTTAGTGTTGTAATAAGAATATACCTCGTGTATTTTAGAATCAAATTAATACTTACACCCCTTATCCTATGGAAATCCTACACTTACACCTCTTATGAGGTACTACATTTTAAGTAAGTCTATTAAGTATAATTATTAAAATACAAATTAAATTATAACTAACGGTTTTTTTTGCATATACTTTTTGTGAAATTCTAAAAAGAAGATAATATTATCTGTTGAATTTTTCAATTCATGTCTCTCGTTAAAACAAAGAATACATATTTTTTCGTGCTACGTATCTTTTGAAGCTTTTAAACACGAAATGAGCGCAAATTAATTAATAAGATCACTAGATTTTTACGTATTTGGTAAAAAATTTGATCTTTCGAAACTCCTTTTTTTTTTAAACAAAGATAATACTATTAATAATTAAGTTTTGTGTACAGAGGATTCATGCATATACGGCATCCTATTACAAACCGTAAAACTAGTAGTAGTTATAATTACATCTGTCATGGCATTTCTAGTAGAATTATCATCATGACAGTTAGTAATACTAATTTGACTAACTGGCCTATCAGTTTCAAAACATAACGCAACAAAAAGAGGAATTGTTTCCAAAATTATAGGCCTAGTATTTCTTGCAAAAAGATGTCCCTTCTTAGCTAGTTGATCAGCCACCATATTTTTTCCTCTACACACATGGTTAATATGTGGTTTACCTAGCTCGTCCAGGTAGAACCTGCAATCCATAATCAAATTAGATAAGTAGTATTTGTGGATTGTAATAGAGTAATAAGTGCAAGTGCATCCACCTCCACCACCAGTGGCATTAATTTACGATCCAAAGCCAATTTTAGCCCTTGTAATAAAGCAAATAACTTTGAGTAAATAGAGGAGACATAGGGTGATGAACCTGTAAAACCTATTATCTAGTCAGCATTAGAATTTCTAATTACTCCTCCAATGCCAGCTCTTTTTTTTTTTGAAAAAGCCCCATCAGTGTTTAGTTTATAGTGATTATTAATAGGCGGATTCCACTTTATATTATTACTTTCCAAGGATTTACTAATTGGTTTAAAACGATAAGAAGATAAGTAAGTGTATTCCGCTGATTGATAACTAATAATAGAGTGAGAAATATTATCCTTTTTATGATTGAAAATATTATTATTACGAGTGAGCCATGTATGCCAAAGTGTATAAGCTAAATAAGTTTGTGGATTAATGTTATAATGAAAAATAATTGACTTAGTCTTAATGAGTCGGTAAACCCACAAGTGAGTGTTATGAGTATGTAGGAGCGGCTTAATGTGATTTACTGTCACGACCCCAAATCCGGTCGTGATGGCGCCCAGCACATTGCTAGGCCAGCCTGACCAATCAATAACAATAACGGAGCTAGGAGCTCGCTTTATCCCAATTAAACATATCAAAACATGAAACAACAGTGATATATATATCAAAAACGGGGAACCAAGTCCCAACACATACCAACTCCCATAGACCGAAGGGTCAAGAGTCATGAGCCTCTAATGAACATAAGTGTATAATGGTTTACAAGACACCAAGTGCGGAAAGAAATATCAATACAGAATCAAAAGACAGTAAGAAGGAATATCGGGTCCTGCGGACTCTGCAGCTACCTCGAATATCCACAAATGTCGCCTCGCACAGCTACTGGATCACTGCTGAGAGGTACCTGGATCTGCACACAAGGTACGGGGAGTAGAATGAGTACTGCCAGACTCAGTGGTAATAAACAAGGGTAAGACAGCGCAGATAAGAAATCCGCAATAAAGCACTATGTAAAGCTGTAATCAAATACCCTGTCACATAATCAATATTAAATGTACCTGTACTAACAAGTACCAGCAATACAATATAACAGCTATCAGATGTAGCTAAATGCAATGCAATGCATGATATGACTGCTACGGCGCGTAGGCCGATCTAATTTGGGTACCCGTGCTCACTGTGGGGGTTCAGACTCCGGAGGGGCTCCTACAGCCCAAGCACAATATTACTGCGGCGTGCAGCCCGATCCAACATATATACCGCTGCGGCGCGCAACCCGATCCACTACCAGTCAGCTAATATGCAAATACTGCCTCGGAGGCTCAAAAGTAGTTTTGAAAACCCTTTTTATCATTTTTCAGTTGGAAAACAGTAATACCAAGTTCCAGAGATTGGAAATAGCATGATAACAGAAATAGCTACGGACTGGTAGTAACTAACATGTCAATATGATAAGACAATGATAACGATCCTCGCGGGATCCAATAACTGGCTCACGGCCCACAAGTATACTCAACCGCCCAAGAAGGGGTTCCTCGGCTCAAGAGTGGCCAATATCTCAATATATAGTATGCAACCATCCGAGAAGGAGGTTCGACGGCTCAAGAATAGCCAATGTCATAACACGGTATCAACAAGTCGGACTAAGCCATAGTCCCCAATCACAATCGACCCCGCACTCACAAGAGAGTATGTATCTCGCCGCTATACAGCGTCACAAAGTGGTATACCGGGGTTTCGAACCCGCTGGTCATCACCCACATCTATTACTCACCTCGATACGGCGCGACGACTACTCCGCAATGCCCTTGCCACGAGAATCAAGCTCCGCACGCGTAGAATCTGATCAAATACAGTAGAAACACAACAAATTAGGCCAATGGAACGACGCCCAATCAATACGACTCAATTTACATCAAAATTCCCAAAGTTGTCAAAACCCGACTTTCGGTACGCTTCTCAAAAAATTACAAAAGTCACATATTCGGAATCCTCATCTCAAAACGAGTCTAAGCATATCAATTTTACCAAATTCGGACTCCATTTGCCCATTCAAAACCTTGATTTTCTAAAGTTCAAGCCTAGGGTTAAATCTTCCATGAATCACCCCAAATTGCTCCATTTTCATGATATAATTGCATAAAACATGTAATTACAACACAACGGGGTGGTAATTCCCGTGACGACGGGCCGGGTCGTCACATTCTCCCCAACTTAAACAAACGCTCGTCCTCGAGCGGACCCAGAGTTGTACTAGAGCAACCCAATAGCTAAATGACCTTACCAAACATATATTCGGGGTGATACCACGTCACCCTATCTATCATAAGTCCGATAACACGATATAGCCGAAATTTCACAAACCATCTGAACCATAAACTACATTGCACTTTCCGAAATCATATACCTATTGCTAATCCCATGCCTATACTCAGGATACGCTAGAATCCACTGCAATAAGCCATACTCACCACTCTGGGTGAGATCATATGATGTATCAAACAACCCAATCACTCGAGACGATAGTCTCTAATCACAACAACTTCCCACGGTAACCAAATACCAACTGAAAAACCTTTTTCATTAGCTAAAGTCTTATTCCAACACTTTCATATCATGCCCGCGGCAACCGAACACGCGATATATCGAACCCATCTCTCAGGTCAACCATTCATGAATCCATTTCACTTTTAACTGATACCACGACAGATTTCGGACCCAAATCTCGGTATTACCTTTCTAACCAGCTTGAAATCACATATACTCACACTCACTATTGGCTCCAACGATCATTTCGATTATAACACACAGCACGGGTGATTTGATACCTCAGCACCGGTCTAAGCCACGACGAGCACAACATAGGCTCCAATAGAAATGTCTGAACACACTCGAATCATGACAGCTCAAATCATGACAACTGTCTCCAGCAAAGGAGCTACAATTCAATTCCTCTGTGCCATCATAACATAGAACTGAGATCGCGTCTCGTATTATAGAAATATAGTACCTGAATCCTCCTCGAGAGGTCATAACATCACGTGGCCTTGCCACGATTCTTGATTCTATCCAAACACTATTACTCAAGAAGCATTTCAAGCCACCAAACTCAAAACGGTTAGCCACGCGCAGATCTAGGTCTTGGACCCAAGCAATCAACCTCACCCACGGTGAAACAATTAACGTATGCAATCAATCCTGAAAGGACACAACCGATGTACCATTCGCCGAGCGATACTCAATACGAACTTTTCCTCGGAAGCCAGGAAGTATTGTATATCAGGTAACATATAATCAACTCTATATTCACATTACATTGTTGCGGCGCGCAACTCGTTCCAATAACATACATGTGGCGGCGTGCCACCCGATCCAGATACCATACATGTGGCGGCGTGCCACCCGATCCAAATACTATACATGTGGCGGCGTGCCACCCGATCCACGCATAAATCTAGCGAAAGGGAATGCACATCGACTCAAGTTGCTCATTGCAACAAACAAGTATACATAGCCTCAAGCTCGGCCACATGTAATGCATCAGACAAAGTTCCTCAATACCAGAACTAAATCAATGGTAGATACCTCTACCCTGACATCCGCCACGAAGGCCTAGCTGACAAAGCAGTACCTACCAGCCATCCACTGGTCCTGGGGTACAACTACCCTGCTGGAGCATACTCTGATGCACTCTGCTACGCAATTTGTGCCATTCCATCATAGTCCATATCACATTAGTCTAGACAACCTGACCCAATGACGACCAGTCAGGAATCAAGTATCATAATCCAAATTTGTCATATCAAGTTGAGAGAAAGAGAGCCACTAGGGCTTCCGATTTCCAATAATCACAAAACGGTGCCAATACACACGATATACGACTACTGCATAGGCAGACTAACGAGAACTTCAAGTCTCCAACATATATATAACACATGAATCACCATGCCTGATTCCGTACTTTACCGTACAAATACATAACACACATCAAGCATCCGTTCATACCACAAAAGCCATTCAGAAATTTAATTGTTCCATTAGCGACTCGATTATTACAGTCGATTCAACAAGAGAATGCCACCATACCACTAGATATTATTACATTACATTGTCCTTTTGGACCATATTCCCTGCCAATTCACTAGAATAGCTGTACCATTTTCCTTAATCACCAGAAAGATCAATTCTTAAATCACCTGCAGCTGCCCGCGCTGCTCAATGATTTTAATGACTCCCCATATAATATGAATTGATCTCAAAACCTTGAACATGCCGTTATCAACTTTCCATAACACATCGCATATACCATACCACACTAAGACAACGGGGAAAATTCATATCCCTTTCCCTACGCCGCAAACATCAGCGCACTCAACTAGTCAAGGACTTTCATGATCCCATATAGAGAAAACTCATTGCACATTTCGAGCTTTACATACCAACAGGAAATGCACTCATTTTCAAACCACGGTAAAACACATCACAAACCCTTTCTCCCAATTACATTGCAGTTAAATTGCCAGGACTGAGTCCTTATACCCATACCGAGTTACACAACTTGCCAATACTCAAAAGCTTTATTGCACAATATCGGCGAGACTCATTACTTCAAACATATACCAGGAATTAATTATATTCCTTAACATACCGTTTCGGTTTATTAACAAGTTGATCCATTTACCCAATTTCCTTTTTAATTCATCTTCAATTTCATATCAGTCTTTACTATAGCACGACAATGCCTCAACCCTTTTTACCACACAAAACTCATACACAAGACCACACGGTCTAAGGCTCACGGGTCGCTGAATACTCTCTCAAATGTTTCCCAGAAGTACCACATTCTACCACACTTTATTTTAAAGAACTTCCTGCGAGTTTGAATTCATTATCATTACCTTCCCATACGGTTACATAGAATCACATCATTCACATAATATAACACAAGTCTTGATCTCTTCTAACGAAACCACCGTCTTTATCCTCACACACAATCTTAAGACACCTGACTGTTACAAGCAAACTCTTGAACACCGCAAAACCATCCTTGGGCGTTATTCACCCTCATTCAGCTATAATTCAACTGTCTTGTTGAATAGAGCCGCTCATGCCTTGCTAGAACTCTGACACCGCAGAATATGATTACATACAGATACAATTAGCTATCTTCCTTTTCTATACACCGAACATTCTTTACCAACATAAGTTCACAACATCCTAGTATTTCTTCATATCTACGAAGCACCATAACCTTTTTCAAAATTTCCCAACATACCTAGAGACAGAGCCAACACAGCACACGACAGTGCAATCAGTTGATCAATAACAACCTCCCTAACTTAGCTCGGAGTCATACATCAAAGCACTTTTAGCCACTCATAGCCTTCTTACTCAAATGATGCAACAAAGTTCTAGTTAGATTAAACTCAAGTCATTTACAAGCTTCGGCGGAGGTTCGAATCATCAGAAATATTAATTCTTTTGCAATTCTTGCATTCATTCACACACAACAGTTACGCCCACTCTTTAGGTGACAAAAATCTTTTCTAAGTCCCAAATTTTCCAAAAATTTCGGTAGAGTTTACTTTGTAAATTGGCCTATCCACCTGCCAGAGAATCACCAAACCATTCTAATAATACATTCACAACTCAACAAGATATCACAATGTATTTCAATAACATTAAATCTCAATAATATACGAATCATATTATCACAATTTATACTTGAACCTGCGTTGTACTTGCTCGAATCATAACACATATCAAATACCTTTCAATTACACATGAGGATCAACCCTCCTACTTCTTCTCAATTTAGCATTTCATCACAATACCTTCCACCAGGATACACATAGCAAAATCACTTTAGTCTTCCCGAGTTTAAACTCGTTCCACTACACATAAGGCACTTTACCTTCCAATTACGAGATATGATAATTATTCACCACGCCCATAGCTCGGGGCTACACAACATATTAGACAAGAGTCGAACAATTAACAGCTCATCCATTAGTAAGCCTCCCTAATACTCTACAGATCGGCACAAGGCCCCAAACATAGCTACTAGCCCAAATAAATAGATATAAACCAGTCTCAGTCATTATACACAGTAATCTATCAATCAAGAAGGATCAAGTCCAAATCCCCAGTCACAATACCACCACACTCGTCACATGATGCGTGTTCCATCTCAGCACAACACTGTATAGTGCAAATACGGGGTTTCAAACCCTCAATACATTATCTATTGCCACCACTCACAAAATCAGGCACCTCGATGCTCAAGTCATAAATAAGGTCCAGCCTCAAGTCATCCTGACTGGCCCAACATGAACTCACAGAGATTATATCACGACCCTCGTTCGAGGAAATCACAAGCCATAAGGCAATTACATTACTGAGCGCTCGATGCGTACACAGACGTGTGGAAGGAATTTCAAAAATTATATCTCAAGCTGAATCAAGTACGCACGATAAGAATTCCAAGAAATGTGAAGTGTTTCCTAAAGGTTCGCAGCCTCCCGAGGATAAGTACAGGCGTCCCCGTACCGATCCACAAGACTCTACCAACCGGCTCAAGACTCATGAGGCCTAGTAAACCTAGGCTCTGATACCAACTTGTCACGACCCCAAATTCGGTCGTGATGGCGCCCAGCACATTGCTAGGCCAGCCTGACCAATCAATAACAATAACGGAGCTAGGAGCTCGCTTTATCCTAATTAAACATATCAAAACATGAAACAACAGTGATATATATATCAAAAACGGGGAACCAAGTCCCAACACATACCAACTCCAATAGACCGAAGGGTCAAGAGTCATGAGCCTCTAATGAACATAAGTGTATAATGGTTTACAAGACACCAAGTGTGGAAAGAAATATCAATACATAATCAAAAGATAGTAAGAAGGAATATCGGGTCCTGCGGACTCTGCAGCTACCTCGAATATCCTACAGATGTCGCCTCGAATAGCTACCGGATCACTGCTGAGAGGTACCTGGATCTGCACACGAGGTGCAGGGAGTAAAATGAGTACTGCCAGACTCAGTGGTAATAAACAGGGGTAAGACAGCGTAGACAAGAAATCCACAATAAAGCAGTATGTAAAGTTGTAATCAAATACCCTGTAACAGAACCAATATCAACTGTACCTGTACCAACAAGTACGAGCAAAACAGTATAACAACTACGAGATGTAGCTAAATGCAATGCAATGCATGATATAACCGCTACGGCGTGTAGCCCGATCCAAATTTGGTACCCGTGCTAACTGTGGGGGTTCAGACTTCGGAGGGGCTCCTACAGCCCAAGCACAAAATCATGAATATACGCTGCGGCGCGCTGTCCGATCCACTACTAGTCAGCTAATATGCAAATACAGCCTCGTAGGCTCAAAAGTAGTTTTGAAATCATTTTTATCATTTTTCAGTTGAAAACAGTAATATCAAGTTCCGGAGATTGGAAATAACATGATAACAGAAATAGCTGCGGACTGGTAGTAAACTAGCATGTCAATATGATAAGACAATGATAACGATCCTCGCGGGATCCAATAAGTGGCTCACGGCCCACAAGTATACTCAACCACCCAAGAAGGGGGTTCAACGGCTCAAGAGTAGCCAATATCACAGTATAATATGCAACCATCCGAGAAGGAGGTTCGACGGCTCATGAATAGCCTAATATCATAACACAGTATCAACAAGTCGGACTAAGCCATAGTCCCCAATCACAATCGACCCCGCACCCACAAGGGAGTACGTGTCTCGCCGCTATACAGCGTCACAAAGTGGTATACCAGGGTTTCGAACCCGCTGGTCATCACCCACATCTATTACTCACCTCAATACGGCGCGACGACTACTCCGCAATGCCCTTTCCACGAGAATCAAGCTCCGTACGCGTAGAATCTGATCAAATACAGTAGAAACACAACAAATTAGGCCAATGGAACGACGCCCAATCAATACGACTCAATTTACATCAAAATTCCCAAAGTTGTCAAAACCCGACTTTCGGTACGCTTCTCGAAAAATTACAAAAGTCACATACTCGGAATCCTCATCTCAAAACGAGTCTAAGCATATCAATTTTACCAAATTCGGACTCCATTTGCCCATTCAAAACCTTGATTTTCTAAAGTTCAAGCCTAGGGTTAAATCTTCCATGAATCACCCCAAATTCCTCCATTTTCATGATATAATTGCATAAAACATGTAATTACAACACAACGGGGTGGTAATTCCAGTGGCGACGGGCCGGGTCGTCACATTTACCATACCTAAGTGATTCAAAAGAATCTTAGCATTTATACAGTCTAAAAAGATATGTTTAGTTGTTTCATCCTCTTTATCACAAAAGAGACACTTAGCAGTTGATAAAATATTGATATGATGAAAGAAAGCACATGTAGGAAGTCTATTATGACAAAGAAGCCAAATAAAACTCTTAATTTTTGGATGAATTGGGAGTTTCCAAATTTAATTGTAACTATGTCCAGAATTATTAAAATTATGTTTATCTATTATTAAACAATTGTACATAGATTTAACTGAGAAAATACCATCAGTATTAATTTCCCAGTGTAAAAAGTCTTTATTATTAATAAGATTAGATGTATAAATGGCATCTATCATATATTTTGTGGTATGGTCATGTTCAAAAGATAAATTATCCAAATTCCAACCAAGGGGATCTGTAATATCAGAAAGTGTAAGATGTAATTGATCTTGCATTGGAGGACCATGTATTAAAGATCGAAGGGATGTTCCTGGTTTAATCCAGGGATCATCCCACAAATTGATAAACTTTCCATTTCCAACTCTCCATTGCAAACCTCTTTGGCAAAAATGCCATCCATTAAGGATATTAGCCCATGTTTTGGAACAATTATGACTATTTCACTTAGAAAGGTATTTATCATAAAGAATTTTGGACCATAGAGCATTAGGAGAATGGAAGAACCTCCAAGCAAGACTTTCTAACAAAGCATCATTCTTAGTAGTAAGCTTTTGAATTTCTAGTCCTCCTTTATCTTTGTTAGTTGTTACCAAAGACCAATTAAGAAGATGCATTTTTTTCTTCGTGGATGTAGTACCCCATAAAAAGTTCCTTTGATATTGCTCCATTTTGTTGATAATATATTTAGGAATTCTAATATATTGCATAACATGATTAGGAAAATTGTTTAAAGTTGATTTAATAAGAGTAGTTCGACCCGTCAAAGTTACAAATTTTGTTTTCCAACCTGCTAGCCTATTTTTAAAATTATCAAGAAGGAATTGAAAATGTTGTTTTTTAGGCCTAAAAGTGAACATTGGAAAACCTAGATATTTTCCAAAAGAGATACCTTCCTTAACAGAAAAGGATTCTAATACAAAATTCTTATTAGATAAAGTAGTATTTTTTGAGAAGAAAATTCGTGATTTATCAAAATTAATTTTTTGCCCTGAACAAGCTGTAAAATATTCAAGAGTGTCAATGATAGTATGACAGCTTTTAGTAGTAACTTTGGATAGTAACACAATATCATCAGCAAAAAGAAGATGTGATAATGGGGGACCCTTTTTTGAAATTTTAATAGGATGCCATTGGAGATGTTCAACTGAAATTGAAATGCTTCGTGAAAGCATTTTCATAAACATGATAAATAGGTAAGGAGACAAAGGGTCCCCTTGTCGGATACCACGTGCAGGATTAAAAAATTTTGTTCTAGATCCATTAATAAGGATTGAGAAGGAAGATGTTGTTACACACGACATGATAAGTTTAATCATAGGTTCCGGTAGTTCAAAATAAGTAAGAGTTCTTCTAATAAAAGCCCATTCTAATCTATCAAAGGCTTTTTCCAAGTCTAATTTTAATAGCATGTAGGAACTTTTACCTTTAGTGGTTGTAAAATAATTTAAAATTTCCTGAATTATTATAGCATTATCAGAAGCACGTTTCCCTTTAATAAAACTCGATTGAGTAGGTCCAACAATTTTTGAAATTACTAACTTTAGTCGCATAACAATTAACTTTGTGATTATTTTATAGAGTGTATTGCAAAGACTAATGGGACGATATTGTTGAATCATAGTAGGATGTTTAACCTTAAGAATTAGGCAAATAAAAGTTTTATTAACTCCGTAGGAATAGTATTATTGGAGAGAATTTCCAAACAAAAAGGAATAACCTTATGGCTAACCTCCGGCCAATATTTTTGATAGAAAAAAGGGTGAAATCTATCCGGGCCATGAGATTTAAAATGTTTAAAGCTGAATAAAGCATTCTTAATTTCTAAAGGAGTAAATGGTTGATTTAACAAATTAATGTCGTTATTTGTAATATTATGAGGAGGAATATCAGAATAATAATTTGAAGAGATGAATTGATCAGTTGTATAGAGATTGAGATAAAAATTTGTAAAATAGTTAAGAAGTTCATTATGTTGTGAAATCCAATTACCTACGCAGTCACGAATAGTAAAAATTCTATTTCTACTTCGTCTGTTAATAGTAGTTAGATGGTAAAATTTAGTGTTGGCATCACCATCATTTAGCCAATATATACGAGATTTTAATTTCCAAAATTGTTCTTCAAGTTGTAAAATTTTACTATAATCCATTGAAAGATTTTTTTTCTAGATTTTGTAGGAATAAACTAGTAGGGTAACGAATTGATCTTTGAATTCCAGCAAGTCTTGCAAGAATATTCTTTTTTGTTTTAAAATATTACCAAACTCATTTTTATTCCAAAAATTAATAGCTTATTGGAACTTAATAGTAGTAGTAGGTAGATTAAAATTTCCGGACCAAATACTTCTAACTAGGTTAGCAAAATGAGGGTGTGTAGTCCACATAGGTTCAAATCTAAATATTGTTTTATAAATTATGTTATTTGGTTCCAGTGATAGTAATAGAGGACAATGATCCGAATAAGTCCTAGGTAAATAGGTTACCATAGAGTTCAGGTATAATTTAAGCCAATTAAAATTAGCTAAACATCGATCAAGACGTTCTAAAATTGTACAACCAGGAGCACGTTTATTAGTACAATTAAATCTACTACCATGAAAACCTAAATCTACTAATTGGCAAATGTTCAAACAATCAAGAAATTTATCTACTCTAGAATTGCTAATAGGTAAGCCGCCATATTTTTCATTATGATTAACCACTTCATTAAAATCACCAGCAACTAACCAAGACAAATTGTAACTATTTTTAATAGAAATAAGATTGTCCCAAAGAAATTTACGTCTAGAAACAGCATGCTTGGCATAAATTGCGGATAATAACCAAGGATGATTAAGTGAACATACCTTAACCAAGCAGTGTATTTCCTTATCAAAGGTTACTAATTCAGATACTTTAATACCTTTTTCCATCCAAAGAACCACCAAACCCCCTAAAAGGCCATTTGCTGGTACTTGGGACATACGGGTAAAACCAAAATCATCATGAAACCAAGAATGATCATGCATGTGAGTTTCTAGGAGTATGACAAACACAGGTCAATGATTATCCAATAAGGATCGGAAATGGCACCTAAACTCTGGATTATGTGATCCCCTACAATTCCATATGATAAAATTCATAAAGGAATTAGGGTAAAATGTGTTGTCGTCCAGTACTGGACTCCTCTGCATGGGATGGGAGGGAGATTGATCAACATTCATTTGAGAATTCTGATGCAGAGTTGGTATTACTACCATTGCAAACTTCACTATCGATGGGTTTAAGGTTTTCCTAAAGTTTAGACTGGATGTTTCTTGATCGGATGGACATTTGAGGACAAACTTTTTTTCGTAATGTTCTTTTAGGTCGTAAAGAGGTATTCCCTTGAGCCACCAAAACTCCATCCTTGTTTCTCTCATTTCCAGTAGAGTCTCTATTAGTTCTCTTCTTGTAGGACTGTCTAGTGCATGTGGAGATTGTGGAGGTGTGTGAGTGGGAGATTCGAGTTGACTGAAGTTTTCCAATGGACTCATTGGACTGGCATATGGAGTGTAACGACCCGGCCCGTCGTTATGGGAATTACCACCCCGTCACCTTGCATTTACATATCTTATGCTTTTATATCAGTATTAGAGTATATCGGGTGAGTTAGGAGTGATTCGGGTTGAAAATGAACCAAATAGCATGTTTGAAGAAAGCTTGAATATGGGAAGTCAACCTAGAGTTGACTATTGAGTTAGAGTACTCCGAACCAGATTCCGATGATTCGACTAGTTTCGGGGGATCATTTATGACTTAGGAGAGTAATTGGAATCGAATTTGGAGGTCCGGTGTAATTTTAGGCTTAAATTGTCGAAGGTTGAATTTTGGCGAAAACCGGATGGTAGGTGAGATTTTGATCCGGGGGTCGAAATAGAATTCTGAAAATTTCTGTAGCTTCGTTATGTGATTTTGGATATGTCTGCAAATTTTTAGGTCATTCGGACATCGTTTGATCGGGTTTTGGATTGAATGTTAGTTTCGGAAGTTTTGCAGAAACTTAGGCTTGAATCCGTGTGTAAATGATGATTTTGATGTTTAGGATGGTGTTTTTATTATTGGAACAAGTCTGTATCATGTTTTGGAGTATGTTGGTGGTTTTCGTTGGGGTCCCGGGGGCCTCGGGAATATTTTGGACCATCAACCGGGCATTTTGAACTTGGCAAAATCTACAGAAAATTGCAGGTTACTGCCCAGGCATTTAAGCCTTCGCGTTCACGTGGCATGGGCCGCGTTCGCGAAGGCCAAGTGGAATCAAAGCATCGCGTTCGCGAGCAGGGGTGTCGCGTTCACGTAGGCCAAGAGTCTTGAGCTTCGCGATCGCATTCCAGGGGTCGCGTTCGCGTAGGTGCGTGAGGGTGAGGCTTCGCATTCGCGTGAGGGATATCGCGAATGCGTAGAAGGAAAATAGGCGGCTGATAATTTTGTTCATCGCGAACGCGTGCTAGAGTTCGCGTTCGCATAGGGTAAGCTAGAGTTGAGAATCGCAAACGCGTGGGAGGCGTCGCATTCGCGAAGAGTAAAAGGGAGCTAGGAATCGCGAACGCGTGGGAGCTCACGCGAACGCGTAGAACAAACGGGTCTGGCAGTGAAATTAAATTGCAGAACAGAGGGCTCATGGGTTCATTCACCCAAAACATAATTTTGAGCCCTATAGAGAAGAAAACACGAGGTAAATACTGAGATATCATCGGGTATTCATCGGAGGTAAGATTCTTGACTCAAAAACATAATTTTATGGTAGAATTAACATCAATCTTCATGAATTTGGGTAGAAATTTTGAAGAATTGTGGCCTAGGTATTGAAAACGGGATTTTGAGTTTTGAAAGGCCATTTGAACTTCGATTTGATAAATTTTATATGCACGGACTCGTGGCGAGATGAGGATCGCGTTGGTACTAATTTTGGAATTTTCTGAGCAGTGGGCCCGGGGTCGGGTTTTACCAACTTAGTGTATTTATGCAAATTTCATGTAAATTGAAATGAGTTATGATTCTTTGACCCTTATTTGATATAATTATTGTTGTTTGACTAGATTCTACGCATGAGGGAGCGAATTTCAAAGGAAAAGGCATCGCGGACGAGTCTACGACCGGCTAGAGGTGAGTAGTTTGTGCATATGGTAGCCTGAGGGTTTGAAACCCCGGCTTAGCACATTATGACACTAGTAGGGCATGGCTCACACACCGTGGCATGTGCGGGATTGATTGTGACTGGGGATTGAGACTTGGTCCATCCCGGATGTGAATAATATCCTATTAGTGTAGGAAATACACTATATTTGATATATTTGTGGGCGGTAAGACTTGTTTGGGGCCTTGTGCCGACCTGTAGCGTCCTTAGAGGATAATATTTATGTGATAGCTATAATTGCTTAATCAATGATCTCAGTCCTGAAAATTGAAATCACAGTATTGATGCTAAGTCACCGAATTTTGCAAATTTAATAAAGTTAAAGTATTTTTTATAAATTATGAACTGGAAACTGGAATTAAGAAAATTGACCTGTTTTGTGACTTATCTAATTATTGTGGACTGAGGATGGATCGGGCTGCACACCGCAGCGGTTATTATGATATTAGGATCGGGCTGCACGCCGCAGCGGTATTTGCGCTTGGGCTGTAGGAGCCCCTCCGGAGTCTGTACACACCCCTAGTGAGCGTCGTCGACGTTAAATGGATCGGGCTACATGCCGTAGCGGTTATGTGCATTGCATTACATCTTTAATTGTTGAATTACTCTGTGGTACCTGTATTGTACTGTTGATGCTAGTTCGTAGTAGATTCGGACTGTAGTGTAGCTTCATATTGTGGTATTTTTTGGATTTCCTACTTTCAGCTGCTCTTATATATTTATTACTCACTGAGTACTTAGTACTCACCCCTACTCCCTGCAACTTTGTGTGTAGATTTAGGTACACAGGAGGGATAGATGAGCACTCCAGCTTTTATCAGTATTTATCCGAGTTGCTGAGGTAGCTGCTGGCGTTCGCAGAACCTGGCTTCTCTTCTTATTCTATTTTTCCTTTGTATATACATTATTCGTACTTGAGTATTTGGTTTACATATTGTTATCCGATCATGTTTAGAGGCTCTACACTCGTGACCCTAGATCTTTGGGTAGTTATTCAGTTTAGCTTTATTGTTGAAAAAATATCCAGGTAATTGATTTGAGCTTCATGCTCGGGTAAGAGTGTAAATGGTCGGGCTTGCCTAGCAGGTGTGTTGGGTGCCATCACGACCGGGATTTGGGTCATGACAAGTTGGTATCAGAGCCTAGGTTACTAGGCCTCATGAGTCTTGAGCCGGTTGGTAGAGTCTTGTGGATCGGTACGGGGACGCCTGTACTTATCCTCGGGAGGCTGCAAACCTTTAGGAAACACTTCACATTTCTTGGAATTCTTATCGTGCGTACGTGATTCAGCTCGAGATATAATCTTTGTGAGTTCATATTGGGCCAGTCGGGAGGACTTGAGGCTAGATCTTTGTCTATGACATGAGCAGCAAGGCACGGATTTTGTGAGCTAGTATTAAACTTATATGACTGGTATTGTTCCTAATGGTGGAAGTGGCAGCTTAATAATGTACGAGCTGTCAGGTGTTAGATCCTTATAGTAATCTGTTGAGTAGCCCTGAGCTATGGGCGTGGTGAATATTTATCATATCACTTAGTTGGAAGGTAAAGTGCCTCACGTGTAGTAAAACGAGTTTATACTCAGGAAGACTAAAGTGATTATGCTATGTATATCTTGGTGGAAGGTGTTGTACTAAAATACTAGATTGAGGCAAAATAGGTGGGTTGATTCTGATGTGTAATTGAAGTGTATTTGATATATGTTATGATTCGAGCAGGTGCAGCGCATGCTCATGTATCAATTTTGATAATATAACCCATGTAGTATTGAGATTAATGTTGTTGATATACATTGCGATGTCTTTTTGAGTTGTGGATGTATTGTTAGGATGGTTTTGGTGATTCTCTGGCAGGTGGATAGGCCAATTTACAAAGGAAACTTTGCCGAAATTTTTGAAAATTTGGGACTTAGAAAAGATTTCTCTTACCTAAAGAGAGTAGGCTTAACTGTGGTGTGTGTATAAATGCAAGAATTGCATAAGGGTCAAGGTCTCTGATGATTCGAGTCTTTGCCAAAGCTTGTAAATGACTTGAGTTTAATTTCACTATAACATTGTGGCGTCATTTGAGTAAGAATGCTACGCGTGGCTAAAAGTGCTTTGATGTATGGCTCCGAGCCAAGTTAGGGAGGTTGTTATTGATTAACGGATTGCATTGTTGTGTGCTATGTTGGTTCTATCTCTAAGTATGTTGGGAAAATTTTGATAAGGGTTATAGTGCTTCGTGGATGTGAAGAAATCCTAGGATGTTTTGAGCTTATGTTGAACGTTCGGTGCATAGAAAAGAAAGATAGCTAATTGTACATGTATATAGTCATGTTCTGCGATGTCATAGTTCTAACGAGGCACAAGCGGTTCTGTTCAATAAGACAGCTGAATTATAGCGGAATAAGGGTGAATGACGCCCGAGAATTATTTTGCGGTGTTCAAGACTTTGCTTGTAACGGTAAGGTATCTTAAGATTGTGTATGTGGCTAAAGACGGTGGTTTCGTTAGAAAGGATCAAGACTTGTGTGATGTTATGTGAATGATGGGATTCTATGTACCCGTATTGGAAGGTAATGAT
The DNA here is from genome assembly GCA_032618575.1 of Nicotiana noctiflora. Taxonomy (NCBI): domain Eukaryota; kingdom Viridiplantae; phylum Streptophyta; class Magnoliopsida; order Solanales; family Solanaceae; genus Nicotiana; species Nicotiana noctiflora. Next base: position 41,474 of record JASVEL010012369.1, on the reverse strand, counting down.
ACGAATTCAAAAAAAAAAATTGCGGGAAGTTCATCAAATAAAGTATTGTAGAAGGCGATACTTTGGGAAACATTTGAGAGTGTATTCAGCGGCCCGTAGGCCTTAGACCGCGTAGTCTTGTGTATGAGTCTCATGTGGTAACATCAGTTGAGATATTGTAGTGCTACAGTAAAGGCTAGTACTGAGTTAAAGATGATTCAGAAAGGAAATTGAGTAAATGGAACAACTTGTTAATAAACTGAAACGGTATGATAGGGATATAGTTAATTCCTAGTATGTGTTCGAAGTGATGAGTTTTGCAGCTATGGTGCAACCAAGCTCTTGAGTGCTGGTAGTTGCGTAGCTCGATATGGGTAAAAGGACTCGGTCCTGACAATTAAACTTATGCAATGAATTGGAAAAAAGAGTTTGTGATGTGTTCTACTGTGGTTTGAAAGTGAGTATATTCCTGTTGGTATGCGAAGCTGGGAATGTGTAATGAGTTTTCTTCTGTATGGGATCATGAAGGTCCTTGACTAGTTAAGTGCGTCGATGTTTGCGGTGTAGGAAAGGGATGGAAGTTTCCATATTATCTTAGTGTGGTATGGTATATGCGATATGTTATGGAAAGTTGGTAATGGCATATTCAAGGTTTTGAGATCAGTTCATAATATATGGGAAGTCATTAAAAAAAATTATTGAGCAGCGCGGGCAGCTGCAGGTGATCTAAGAATCGATCTTTCTGGTGATTAAGGGAAAAACGGTACTTCTATTCTAGTAATTGGCAGTGTATATGGTCAAAAAGGGACAAGGTGCTGTAAACGGATAATATCTAGTGGTATGGTGGTATTCTCTTGTTGGATCGATGGTGATGATTGAATTGTTGATGGCATAGAAAAGAAAATTCTGAATGATTTTCGTGGTATGAATGGATGCTTGATGTGTGTTATGTATTCGCACAGTGGAGTGTGGAATCAGGCATAGTGATTCAGGTGCTATATGCAGTTAATCCGCTTATGTAGTGGTTGTATATCGTGTGTATCGGCACCGTTTAGCGATCATTGGAAAATGGAAGCCCTAGTGGCTCTCTCGTAGCTTGATATGATGAATTTGGGTTATGATACCTGATTGCAGACTGGTTGTTATAAGTCAGGTCGTCTAGATTAATGTGATATGCACTATGTCAGAAATGGCACAAATTACTTAGCAGAGTACATCGGAGTATGCTCCAGCAGGGTAGTTGTACCCAGGACTAGCGGACGGCTGGTAGATATTGCTTTGTCAATTGGGCCTTCGTGGCGGATATCAGTGCAGAGGTTTCTACTATTGATTCAGTTCCGCTATTGGGGAACTTTGTAGGATGTGTGTCGTGTGGCCGAGCTTGAGGCTATATATATATATATATATATATATATATATATATATATATATATATGTTTATTGTAATGAGTAATTTGACTCGGTATGCATTTCTTTTGCGAGGGTTTTGTGTGGATCGGGTGGCACACCGCCACAGGTTATTTGGATCGGGTGGCACGCCGCCATAGGTATGGTATCTGGATCGGGTGGCACGCCGCCACGGGTATGTCATTTTGAGCAGGTTGCACGCTGCAACTGTTTAATATAGAACATAGATTTTCTATAGGTTACCTTGTGTACTATACTTCCTAGTCTTCGAGGGAAGTCAGTATTGGGTGTCGCTCGGCGAACGGCGCATTAGTTGTGCCCTTACAAGAGTTGATAGCGTATATTGATTGTTTCACCGTGGGTGAGATTGATTGCTTGAGTTCAGACCTAGATCTGTGTGTGGCTGACTATTTTGAGCATGATGAGATGACTTGAGGTGCTTCATGGGTAGTGGTGTTTGGATTGAATCATAAGTTGTGGCAAGGCCATATGATGTTATGACCTTTCGAGGAGAATTCAGGTACTCTATTTTTATAATGCGAGATCGGGATGTCAGTTCTATGTTATGATGGTACGGAGGAATTGAATTACAGCTCTTTTGTTTGAGCTAGTTATCATGATTGAGTGTGTTCAGACTTTTCTTATTGGAACCTTTGTTGTGCTCATCGTGGCTTAGGCCAGTGTTGAGGTGTCATATCACTAGTGCGGTGTGTTATAATCGGAATGATCGTTGGATCCATTATTGAGTGCGGACATATGTGGTTTACACTGGTTAGAAAGGTAATATCGAGGTTTGGCTCCGAAATCTGTGGTGGAATCAGTTAAAAGAGGGATGAATCCGTGAATGGATGACTTGAGATATGGATTCAATATATCGCGTGTTCGGTTGCCGTGGGCAATATATGAAGGTGTTGGAATAAGACTTTAGCTAATGGAAAAAGGTTTTTGAGTTAGTACTTGGTTACCTTGGGAAGTTGTTGTGATTAGAAGGCATCGTCTCGAGTGACTGGGTCGTTTGATACATTATGTGATCTCACCGAAGGGGCGAGTATGGGATATTACAGTTGGATCATGTGTATCCTGAGTATAGACATGGGATTCGGAATTGGAATATGTTTTCAGAAAGTGCAATGTGGTCTATGGTTCAGATGGACTGCGGAAGTTCAGCCATATTGTGTTATCGGACTTATGATAGATAGGGTGACGTGGTACCACCCTGAATATATGCTTGGTAAGGTCATACAGCTATTGGGCTACTTCTAGTACAACTCTGGGTACGCTCGAGGATGAGCGTTTGTTTAAGTTGGGGAGAATGTAACGACCCGGCCCGTCGTTACGGGAATTTCCACCCCGTTACCTTGCATTTACATATCTTATGTTTTTATATTAGTATTAGAGTATATCGGGTGAGTTAGGAGTGATTCGGGTTGAAAATGAAGCAAATAGCATGTTTGAAGAAAGCTTGAATATGGGAAGTCAACCAAGAGTTGACTATTGAGTTAGAGTGCTCGGAACCGGATTCCGATGATTTGACTAGTTTTGGGGGATCATTTATGACTTAGGAGAGCAATCGAAATCGAATTTGGAGGTCCGGTGTAATTTTAGGTTTGAATTGGCGAAGGTTGAATTTTGGCGAAAACCGGATGGTAGGTGAGATTTTGATCTGGGGATCGGAATGGAATTCTGAAAATTTATGTAGCTTCGTTATGTGATTTTGGATATGTCTGCAAATACTCAGGTAATTCGGACATTGTTTGATCGGGTTTTGGATTGAATGTTAGTTTCGGAAGTTTTGAAGAAACTTAGGCTTGAATCCGTGTGTAAATGGTGATTTTGATGTTTAGGATGGTGTTTTTATGATTGGAACAAGTCCGTATCATGTTTTGGAGTATGTTGGTGGTTTTCGTTGGGGTCCCGGGGGGCCTCGGGATGATTTCGGACCATCAACCGGGCATTTTGAACTTGGCAAAATCTGTAAAAAATTGCAGGTTACTGCCCAGGCATTTAAGACTTCGTGTTCGCGTGGCATGGGCCGCGTTCGCGAAGGCCAGGCGGAATCAAAGCATCGCGTTCGCGAGCAGGGGTGTCGCATTCGCGTAGGCCAGGAGTCTTGAGCTTCGCGATCGCGTTCCAGAGGTCGCGTTCGCGTAGGTGCGTGAGGGTGAGGCTTCGCGTTTGCGTGAGGGATATCGCGAACGCGTAGAAGGAAAATAGGCGGCTGGGAATTTTGTTCATCGTGAACGCGTGGTAGAGTTTGCGTTCGTGTAGGGTAAGCCAGAGTTGAGCATCGCGAACGCGTGGGAGGCATCGCGTTCGCGAAGAGTAAAAGGGAGCTCGGCATCGCGAACGCGTGGGAGCTCACGCGAACGCGAAGAACAAACGGGTCTGGCAGTGAAATTAAATTGTAGAACAGAGGGCTCACGGTTTCATGCACCCAAAACATAATTTTGAGCCCTAGAGAGAAGAAAACACGAGGTAAACACTCAGATATCATCGGGTATTCATCGGAGGTAATATTCTTGACTCAAATGCATAATTTTATGGTAGAATTAACATCAATCTTCATGAATTTGGGTAGAAATTTTGATGAATTGTGGCCTAGGTATTGAAAACGGGATTTTGAGTTTTGAAAGGCCATTTGAACTTCGATTTCGATAAATTTTATATGCACGGACTCGTGGCGAGACGAGGATCGCGTTGGTACTAATTTCGGAATTTTCCAAGTAGTGGGCCCGGGGTCGGGTTTTACCAACTTAGTGTATTTATGCGAATTTCATGTAAATTGAAATGGGTTATGATTCTTTGACCCGTATTTGATATAATTATTGTGGTTTGACTAGATTCTACGTACGAGGGAGCGAATTTTAAAGGAAAAGGCATCGCGGACGAGTCTACAACTGGCTAGAGGTGAGTAGTTTGTGTATATGGTAGCCTGATGGTTCGAAACCCCAGCTTAGAACATTGTGACGCTAGTAGGGCGTGGCTCGCACACCGTGGCATGTGCGGGATTGATTGTGACTGGGGATTGAGATTTGGTCCATCCCGGATATGAATAATATGCTATTAGTGTTGGAAATACACTATATTTGATATATTTGTGGGCGGTAAGCCTTGTTTGGGGCCTTGTGCCGACCTGTAGCGTCCTTAGAGGATAATTTTTATGTGATAGCTATAATTGCTTAATCACTTATCTCAGTCCTGGAAATTGAAATCACAGTATTGATATGCTAAGTCACCGGCTTTTGCAAAATTAATAAAGTTAAAGTATTTTTCATAAATTATGAACTGGAACCTGGAATTTAGAAAAATGAACTGTTTTGTGACTTATCTGATTATTGTGGACTGAGGATGGATCGGGCTGCACGCCGCAGCGGTTATTGTGATATGAGGATCGGGATGCACGCCGCAGCGGTATTTGCACTTGGGCTGTAGGAGCCCCTCCGGAGTCTGTACACACCCCCAGTGAGCGCCGTCGACGTTAAATGGATCGGGCTACACGCCGTAGCGGTTATGTGCATTGCATTGCATCTTTAATTGTTGAATTACTCTGTGGTAGCATTATTGTACTGTTGATGCTAGTTCGTAGGAGATTCGGACTGTGGTTTAGCTTCATATTGTGGTATTTTGTGGATTTCCTACTTTCAGTTGCTCTTATATATTTATTACTCACTGAGTACTTAGTACTCACCCCTACTCCCTGCACCTTTTGTGTGCAGACTCAGGTACTCAGGAGCAGTAAACAGGCACTCTAGCTTTTATCAGTATTTATCCGAGTTGCTGAGGTAGTTGCTGGCGTTCGCAGAACCTGGCTTCTCTTCTTATTCTATTTTTCCCTTGTATATACATTATTCATACTTGAGTATTTGGTTTAGATATTGTTATCCGATCATGTTTAGAGGCTCTAGACTCGTGACCCTAGATCTTTGGGTGGTTATTCAGTTTAGCTTTATTGTTGAAAAAATATCCAGGTAATTGATTTGAACTTCATGCTCGGGTGAGAGTGTAAATGGTCGGGCTTGCCTAGCAGGTGTGTTGGGCGCCATCAAGACCGGGATTTGGGTCCTGACATGGAGATAGAGGGTTGAATGTATTGAGGGATTGGAACCATGGAACAAATGTTTGTCCTATATGATGGGTTGGATAAAAAGGCATCAGACTGATAATTGGATTTGCATGGAGATTCAATGGATTCATGTGGTAATCCCAGGGTTGAGTCGAGGATGATGGTTGAGTTTGGAGTGGAAGGGGAGTTTGGGTGGTGAGCCATTGGTTCTGTGTGTAAGCTTCCAAGCCTAGTCTCATTCCCTCCGTTACTATCTCGGCTAGGTGAGATGGATTTTGAATGAGAAGAATCACTTCTTGGCCATTCAATTCCATAGTAAATGTTAGTGCATGGCCCTGTAATCTCATCTCTAACCATGATTGTAGAGGAAGGTCTGTCGATGAGAGCTGGGATGTGTAAACCATGGGGTTTGATAGCTGAGGTAGATGGGGACCTTGCATGGTTAAATGAGGTAGATGAAATAGGTTGTTGTTTTCTTGAAGATTGTCTTGCATGGTCAGATAGTAGTTGCTGTGAAGAAGGAAAGGTCGAGGCATTTTGAGTTGTTATTGTTGTATAGGACTTAGTGTGTTCTTCACTAGCTAATGAAGGAGGTGAATTAAGGTAAGTTTTTAGAGGTGGTTGGGTAATAGTAGGCAGGGTAATAGGTGGAAGCAATTGGTGAGGATTGGCACATGAAGGGTAATCATTTGGTTCCTGAGAATGAGTAAGAATTTGGATTTGTTGAGCTGGAATTACTGTAGCATGCAAATTTTCACTAACCAAACTTATCATTGTGGAGGAGGTGTCATGTAGGGACGGAAGAGAGGCTGAGTTGGCAGTTGCTGAATGGCTGTCAGAAGAGGCAACGCAATTAGGTGTAGAAGATGAGTTTTGTGTCTGTGTAGGATAAGTAGGATTAGTTGTAAAATCTGAGAAAGAGGGATGATTAATTATAGTAAAATCAGACAAGGGATTGGTCTGTTTTGGAGGCAAAATATTAGGGGAGTGTAAGGGGTTAGCGGGTGAATTATTTGAATTAATTAGATTAGAGCCTTCATTAGGCAATATGTCAGGTAAAGTATTTTGTTTTATTGGTGCAGTAGTATAATCATTATTAGCAGAAATTGATAAGTAATTAAATGGATTAACAATTTCAATATCCGTCTTTAATATGTTAGAATTCACCTCTTGACCATGAAGAATAGAAAACTTACCTGGTGCATGCAGCTTCTTCTCCACTGCCATGTTCATGGTGGTTTTTGAAGCGGATGAATTTGAATTAAAACATTTAGGAAATTCCACCAGGTGCCATGCATCTTCTTTAGATAGCTTTTGGTCTGTGGAAGTTGATGTTGATACAGTAGACATATTTGTTGAGGAACAATTAAACTTTGCATGTCCAAAGCATCCACAATTAGTACATAACATGTTTAAACCTTCATAATGAATTTGTTGTCGATGATGACTAATATTGACGTGAGTTTTTAATATTTTTTCCAGAGGAACTTCAATACAGATTCTTGCATATCGACCCCTAGTTGTTGATGAAGTACAAGAATCAACCCGTAAAAGCTTCCCTAATTTAGAACCAACACGCTGAAGTATTTCTAAATCATAAAATTCTGTTGGAAGTTCAGGGAGACGCAGCCAAAGTGCTGAATAAGTGAGTTGAGTAGCTGAAGCAGTGAACTTAGGTTCCCAGCGTCTTACGGATAAAAAATGGTTAAGAACAAACCAAGGTCCCCCATGTAAAGCTTTAATCATGTTTTCCTTTTTTTGAAATTTGATAAAGAAAAATCCTGATCCCAAATCAATAAGAGGAGTATCTTCAGTAGGTTTCCATAGATTAATAACCTTATTTTTAAGTATATGACGTGCTATCTTCCTCCCAAACAATTTGATTATGGTTGAAAATTTCCAAGGCTCGTATAGTCTAGAGTTATCAGTAGTTGAAATAGGAATGAAAATATCATCAGTTTCCTCTGGCAAAACACTTTCATCGGCTAAGTCTAGCAGTGTATTTGATGTAATTGGAAATGCTAAACTTGGTGAAAGTGTGTTATCTAATAACAAAGTTTGTAAAAATGATTTTGGTTTGGAAGTAGAAGTATCATCAATTTGCATTTTTCCAATATGAGGGGGTTCGGAATCATTGATTTAAACATTATCGGTTGAATGAGAAGTATCCATGTTGATGAAGAAATATGTGTTGTGGAGAGAAAAGTTTCACATGCTTGCTTCCTTTTCCGCTTTTACAGAAAAGATCATTGTTAAAAATGAGAAAACAAAGACTTTTCGAAACTCTTAGATCGATATAATGATGTTCTGCCATTTTTTTCTAAAAATAATTAAACAAGTTATATAATAAAAATCCTACACCATTGATCATACTTTCATTTACAATTTTTTATTTTTTAATAATATTTTAATAGGGTGTGTGAGTGTAGGATTTCCATATTATAAGGAGTGTGAGTGTTTAATTTTAAAATATAGGAGGTATATTCCAAACTGGGTTATATTACAAGGATATTCAGTGTAATTGTCGATTTTGACGAAACTATGTTTGACAAGGGACCTCTATAGATTACAATATATTCATTGCCAACAGTGATGTGCCAGACAACATTTCATGCTTGCAATACATATATTAGTCGTAGCAGCAAAAGAGTTTTGAGCAGCTTAAATTGTTAAGACATAATTAAATATCTATGGGTCGGAATTCGACCCAATAGTAATCAATGAAAGTAATTACTTTTTTCAGCTAATGCAAGATTAATAAATGGTACGACCGTTCCTAATTAACGATACTGAATGCCCGCCTAAGATGATTGCTAAGGCTACGGCCCACCAGCTATGTCGAAAGATAACCTCCTAATGTGGCCCCAGCCACCAAAGGCCAGCGCATGCAGCTTATAATTATAAATACCAAGAAAGGAAGAGGAAAAAATCTTCCTCTCTTTCCCCATGGGGACTCACAAAATAGAGAGAGAAAAAAAGGAGAGCGAAGGAGAACTACAAAAAAAAAAGGATGGAAGACTAAAAGAAAAAAATGATTGTAAGGTTCTGAACCTCTCCATGGGGGAGGCATACCACCTTACTATCATCAATAAAGATCATCCTTGTCTTCTACAACTATAAGAACTGTTCTTAATTATCATTTCCTTTACTTGATTCTCGATTTATTACGACTTGCTATGATTGCCCATAATCTATATATGTTGTTTTGTATTCACCAAGTATATTGCAACTTTTGAGTCAAACAATTTGGCGCCTTCTGTAGGGGTTTCCTAGAAAGATCGCGTAGTTCTTCCTGGAATCTAAATAAAGGGGGGACGTCGGAAAAGGGAAAAACAACCCGACCAGAGCAAGCCTGATCCCACTAGCCCGCATGCTAGGAAACCAGGCATACACTTCTCGAAGCCCCGAAATCAAAATCGAGCTTAGCCATTCAACACTTCAAACAAAGCAACAGATTCAACTACGGTTGAACTCAGACTCGGGCTATGCGCCCTCGCCTTCAAATAAATAAGGAAGTTCAACAATAATTGAACTGGGACTCAGGCCATGCGCCTTCGCCAACACATTCAACTACGGTTGAACTCAGACTCGGGCTATGCACCCTCGCCTTCAAATAATTAAAGAAGTTCAACAATAGTTAAACTAGGACTCAGGTCATGCGCTTTCGCCAACAAATTCAACTACAGTTGAACTCAGACTCGGGATATGCGCTCTCGCCTTCATCTAATTAAGGAAGTTCAATAATAGTTGAACTGGGACTCAGGCCGTGCGCCTTCGCCGACAAATTCAACTACGGTTGAACTCAGATGGGCTATGCGGCCTCGCCTTCAAATAATTAATAAAGTTCAACAATAGTTGAATTGGGACTCAGACCATGTGTCTTCGCCAAAAAAATTTAACTACGGTTGAACTCAGACTCGGGCTATGCGCCCTCGACTTCAAATAATTAAGGAAGTTCAACAATAGTTGAACTTGAACTCAAGCCATGCGCCTTTGCCAACAACTTCAACTACGGTTGAACTCAGACTCGGGCTATGTGCCCTCGCCTTCAAATAAATAAGGAAGTTTAAAAATACTTGAACTAGGAATCAGTCCATGCGCCTTCGCCAACAAATTCAACTACGGTTGAACTCAGACTCGGGCTATGCGCTCTCGCCTTCATATAATTAAGGGACTCAGGCCATGCACCATCACCAATAAATTCAACTACGGTTGAACTCAGACTCGGGCTATGCGCCCTCGCCTTCAAATAATTAATGGGACTCAGTCCATGTGTCTTCGCCATCAAATTCAACTACGATTGAACTCAGACTCGGGCTATGCGCCCTCACCTTCAAATAATTAAGGAAGTTCAACAATAGTTAATAGGACTTAGGCCATGCACCTTTGCCAACAAATTCAACTACGGTTGAACTTAGACACGGGCTATGTGCCCTCGCATTCAAACAATTAAGAAAGTTCAACAATAGTTGAAATGGGACTCAAGACTTGCGCCTTCGCCATCAAATTCAACTACGGTTGAACTCAGACTCGAGCTATGTGCCCTCGCCTTCAAATAGTTACTGAAGTTAAATAATAGTTGAACTGGGACTCAGGCCATGCGCCTTTGCCAACAAATTCAACTACGGTTGAACTCACACTTGGGCTATATGCCCTTGCTTTAAAACAATTAAAGAAGTTCAATAACAATTGAACTGAGACTCAAGCCATGCGCCTTCGCCAACATATTCAACTGCGATTGAACTCAGACTCGGGCTATGCGGCCTCACCTTAAAATAATTAAGGAAGTTCAACAATAGTTGAACTGGGACTCAGGCTATGCACCTTCGCCAACAAGTTCAACTATGGTTGAACTCAGACTCGGGCTATGCGCCTCACCTTCAAATAATTAAGGAAGTTCAACATTAGTTGAACTGGGACTCAGGCCATAAGCCTTCGCAAACAAATTCAACTATGATTGAACTCAGACTCGGGCTATGTGCCCTTACCTTCAAATAATTAAAGAAGTTCAACAATAGTTGAACTGAGACTCAGGCCATGTGCTTTCGCAAACAACTTCATCTACAGTTGAACTCAGACTCGGGCTATGCGCACTCGCCTTCAAATAATTAAGGAAGTTCAACAATAGTTGAACTGGGACTCAGGCCATGCGCTTTCGCCTACAAATTCAACTATGGTTGAACTCAGACTTGGGCTATGCGCCCTCGCCTTCAAATAATTAAAGAAGTTTAACAATAGTTGAACTGGACTCAGGCCATGCGCCTTCGCCAACAAATTCAACTACGGTTGAACTCAGACTCGGGCTATGCGCCCTCGCCTTCAAACAATTAAGGAAGTTCAACAATAGTTGAACTTAGACTCAGGCCATGCGCCTTCGCCAACAACTTCAACTACGGTTGAACTCAGACTCGGGCTTTGCGCCCTCGCTTTCAAATAATTAAGGAAGTTCAACAATAGTTGAACTGAGACTCAGGCCATGCGCCTTTGCCAACAAATTCAACTACGGTTGAACTCAGACTTGGGTTACGCACCCTCGCCTTCAAATAATTAAAGAAGTACAACAATAGTTGAACTGGGACGCAGGCCATGCGCCTTCGCCAACAAATTCAACTACGGTTGAACTCAGACTCGGGCTATGCGCCCTTGCTTTCAAACAATTAAGGAAGTACTACAATAGTTGAATTGGGACTCAGGCTATGCGCCTTCGCCAACAAATTCAACTACGGTTGAACTCAGACTCAGGCTGTGCGCCCTCGCCTTCAAATAATTAAGGAAGTTCAATAATAGTTGAATTGGGACTCAGGCCATGCGTCTTCGCCAAAAAATTAAACTATGGTTGAACTTAGATTATGCGCCCTCGCCATCACATAATTAAGTAAGTTCATCAATAGTTGATAGAGGACTCTGGACGCGTGCCTTCGCCGGCAAAGTCAAGTACAGTCTAACCAAAACCCATACGGAACTACTTCAGTGATAAACTCAGCAAAAAGCCAATCAAATTGAGGCAAGGGTCGAGCACTCTTTCCGGTTAAGTAAGTACGTCCAACTCTAACTAAAATTAAAGACACATAAAGCCTGGCCTCGGTCAAGTTACCAGGTTGCATTCTCATCCTCACAACCATTAGTCCGACCGCGCCCGAACTAAGACTAAGGCTAAACAACATTACCCCCAAAAAAAATGACCCCGACTTGATCACCCCGAGTCGAGAAAGAAGAGCCGCCGACATCTAAAAATTGAGATGCCTAATGAAGTCGAGTATTAAAATCAAACTTCCCCCTCAAACGCGGGCAAAACAAACACAAAGAAAATGATGAAAGGCAAATTCCTTCTTATTTATAAAACAATCGCGGGTTATGCCCGGTTACATCTGGCCGAGAACTGGCATACAAAAAAAATAAACAAATAACAACTAATAAGGCAACAAACGCCGAACGGCGAAGAGAGATAAGATAAAGAGGAAAGAGGAAAAATCTATTCTCTATTCGGCGCCATCTGCACCATCGCCTGCGCCATCCACACCACTACCTGCACCATCCGCACCGTCGCTGCTGCCCTTCACGCTCCTGCTGACACCATCATAAACCCCCGGCATTGTGGTGTCAAAGCCACACTCCATATAGGACTCGCGAGTCTTTTGGTGTGCCCCCTCAAAAGTGGCTTCGGACACAATACTAGCCTCAAACAAATTCTTATACACATCCCGCTGGGCCTCGTCATAAACCCAAATTCGTGAGTCTGACCATAAAAAGCGGATTGCTCTTGGATATGCTGGTTCTCTTCCTCTAAGATCGCAATCTGTCCCGCCGCATCCTAAGCGCCCTGCTCAAGGACCCCTATCCGCTCCTCAAGGCTTCCCTCTTTGAAGGCAGCAACGGCCCTTACCAACGACAATGGGAACTCACCAGCATGGACAGTCCCCTACAACTCCTCGATTCTGGCCGAGGCATTAGCCAGTTGGCGCTTCACGGCTACAATTTCCCCTTCTAGTGTAGCCACCTTCCCACTCCATCCGATGTGACATTCGTCACTTTGGATAAACACAGGTGCTCACACTCAACCGAGGCCCTCCTACCAGCTTCAAACTCCTCATCCTTTCAACACAGCAGCTCTTCCAGGGCTCTCACCCGACCAAGCGTGCATTGCGCCTGAAGCTCCCTTCTCGCCATCTCCTCAACCAAAGCACGACTACGGGGATCATTCCTCATGCGCACATCTCCCTCCACCTATCTTGGTAACGATGGAACTTCTCAAGCACCCGCAAAAATACCCCCGAGCGAACATTTTCTCGGCGGATGCTCTCCACCTCCAGCAAAAAAGCCGGCAGAACAAGAGACAACGGCTTAAGCAGAAAATAAAAACAATGCAAAAGGAAAGAAAATAATCCTTCATCGTCGAGCACATACCCTCATGCCATCACGGACACTTCGTTCATCAATCCGACGTCCGCAACTTCCCTTAACGACTCATTCTCTATCACCAAACACAACTGCCCAAACTACGACACTAGACTCGAGTCCAGTAGCAGCAAATTTGAATATGTGGGAACCTCAATATGGCCTAGCCTCCCCTCCGGGCGGATCGTAGCATTCGTGACTCCCCCTTGAAACATGCGAACGTCCTCAGAATCCAAATCCAAGCCGAATCCAGACCCATCTCTTGCAGCCTCTCCCTCCGCTGCTTAAACCGATGGGGTACTCGACCCATCGATCTACACGATCACCGAGGGAGTCTCCCCCATCTCGACCCTAGTGTTCAAAGATTGGGCCATTGGAGCAGCACTTCCTTCACAGTCCAAGCGGACTTGGACAATATCCGCCCCCGATCTATCCTCGAGGGTACGCGCCATAGTTGTGCCCTCCCTTGCCTCCGAAGGAGGGAATCCACATTGATTATGACAGGGGGAATGGGCGCGGCCACCACGGGAGGGACCAGAGTAAATGCAGCCCTACGCCTGCCCAAGGGCCTATCCTTTTTTTCACACAAGGATGAACCATCCCGAGGGCGAACGGTCCCTAACGGCCCTTCATCCCGAAATAAGGGTCGCAAGGGGGAAGGAGCCGCGGAAGACACGACCGATGCCACTCTCGATATGCGACTCGGCGCCGGCGCAGCAAAACATCTACCAATCTACTGGCCGCCGGAAGGCCAGCTGAGGGGCTCTGCCACGATTCAGCCTTCTTGCAGTAGAAATACAAAGTTAGCCAAAGGAACTACAAAATCCCGAACCAAGCAAAGCTGGAAACAAGCTTCTTACCCACGGCTTGCCCTCGGCCGTGCTTCTCCCAAAAGGATGCCCAAGTGTGAATCCCATCGGTATGAGGAAGTACGGCTTCGAGCCACCCGCACATCCCTGCAAATAAGGTCGGTGGCGACCTCTCAGCTACAAAAGCAATGACAAGATGGTATTTGCATAATCACAATAAAAGAAGAAGGAAGGAACGAAGCTTGCTATTTCGACAAGGGTAACTCACGTGCATGGTTCCAAACCTCCGGGAATCCTGAAGGGAACACCACTAAATGCTCGGTCCTGATATAAAAGAAATGCTCAAAAGGCCGAGGCTCAACCTCATCGTCCAGTGTAGCCATCAACCCTCTCGACCCGTGCGGGTATGCCCGAAGCATGGTGCCTCACACTCGTGAAGGAGTATATAGGGCGAGTATATGATGCAGCATAACCACCCTGCCGGCCAACTCCCCATACTTCAAGAACATCGCCAGTAGCTTATACAGAGAGGGGGTGAGCTGGCCTGGGTAGACCCCATAGTACCGACAGAAATCCACCACCAAAGTGGGTTGTGGAACCCTGAACCCCAGCTTGAAGGTGTACGCATAAAAAATGCAGTACCCTACACAATCGGTGTTAACCCTTTCCTCATTCCGAGCAGGAATTATATCAGCGTGGGTGGGTACAAATCCTTGCTCCCGCAGTTGGGCCATGCCAATCTCCCTCATCAATAGGGCGCCATCCACAGGGTCCTCCCCTCCATTGGCGGTGAAGTCTATCGCCGAACCTCCAGGTATAGAGAGCACTTCATCTACTGACGGAACCCGCTAGTCTCAGCCTTCCCCTCTCCTCCCATTGCCGGAGATGGCCCTTCAATTGCCGAAAGATTGACCGGTAAATTGACTGGAAGAGCTTCACGATGAGAAGTGCTTGGCATCGCTTACTTGCTAGAAGGATGAAGAACCCAATTCGGTAATAAACCTTATCGCAATCAAGAAAAGGGACAATGAATTTGTAGAAGGAAAGAGCTCTAGAATCTCTCAGATAAATAATAGAGTATCGTGCAACTGATATCCCAATTCATTTATACGCAACATAAATGATTTCGGGAAAACCAATGGATATCATTAACTGCATATCCAACCATCAAAACGGTTCGATTCTACCAAGATATGCGCCGACATCACGAGTACCACAAAGTGCCCATTCGACCACAGTCGTCATCTCGCTAACCGGAACGAACATAGAATCTTGCCAATATGAGCGGGATGTACCATTTGCCCCCAACATTCTAAACACATCGCTTACATCATATTCGGGCATGCTATGTACGGCTTATCTCCCGTCGCTGACGGCAGTTGCATATCAAAGTGAACCCACGGATCAGGACATAATCGAGTTCCGAGCCCACCCTGATCATACTAAGGACATCATACGTCCCCATGATAAGTGGGTGCCCAACGAGTCGATTCTATGAAAAAGTAATGTTGAGAAATTCCACGAAATTCGAATCGTCGCCATGAAAGGCACGGCCTCGATCAGAGCAACATGCTTCACTCCTTGTCCAAAGTCTTCTATATCGCGGTTGACAAAATCCGCTCATCAAGCTCGAACGCGGGACGAACTCGATAAGCGGAGGGACTAACTGTATGGGTCGGAATCCGACCCTATAGTAATCAATAAAATTAATTACTTTTTTCCGGCTAATGCAAGATTAATAAATGGCATGACCTTTCCTAATTAACGATACTAAATGCCCACCTAAGATGATCGCTAAGGCTACGGTCCACCCGCTATGTCGAAAGATAACCTCTTAATGTGGCCCCAGCCACCGAAGGCTAGTGCATGCAACTTATAAATACCCAGAAAGGAAGGGGGAAAAAGGAGAGCGAAGGAGAACTACAAAAGAAGGATGGAAGACTAAAAGAAAAGATGATTGTAAGGTTTTGAACCTCTCCATGGGGAAGCAGACCACCCTGTTATCAATAATGATCATCTATGTCTTCTACTACTATAAGAACTGTTCTTAATTATCATTTCCTTTAATTGATTCTCGATTTATACAACGTGCTATGATTGGCCCATAATCTATATATGTTCTTTTGTGTTCACAATGTATATGGTAACCTTTGAGTCAAACAATATTCTTCTTATTTGACCGAAAACCGATCGATCTAGCCATGAGCAGGTTGAAGAGAGGTCTAACAGTCATAAATATCAACAATTTTTTTAATAATTTAAATTTTTAAATAAGGTGATCACAGGTTCAATTTGATAGCAGAGAAGGTAGAAGATTCAATTGAAACCCTTTTTTTCTTTTTTCTTGTTACTAATATAATAACAATCTAGTAAAATCCTACTAGTGAGGTCTGGCAAATTAACGACTGGACAGCTGCAAGCACAATAACTGTTGTTTCTTTTTGTTCATCAAAGAAACGCAAAAGAGAAGTTTGACTTCATCCGCTTTCCTTGGGAACATCCAACTTTTTTAGGTATTCATGTGAAAGCATCCGTTCACTCGACAAAATTTACCAATTATATAAGTATTGTCTCTGTTTTCCTTGGGTATGAAGCATCCACGAATGCCAGATCTTGAGGAAAATGTAATGTTCTTTGTAGCACTTCTTTTAACACACAAAATCAAGAATCTGATCAGTATCTTAATTACAAGAAGCAATAAGCACAACAAAACACGACCAACTACAATGCACCATAAAGCTATGATCCATGAGGAAGCATTAGAAGGAACAAATCGAATTCTATTTTAGAGAAAAGAAAAAAGGATGAGGCCACTGCAATATACCGGAAAACATCTCGTATTTTTTGTGATCATCAACTGATATACAAAGAAGTGTATAGATAACAAATTTACAGCAACATACCTTGTATTCCAAAATGTGTAAGATGCTCGGGTTCCTCCATCCACCTTGAATCCCAACTTCTCTCAGATACCTTCTTTATTGCTTTATCCACTTATTCCAATCAGACAAACCATCAGTTATTTTTTTCCATTCAAAACTAGAGAGACCGAGAAATAGGAAGGGAGCAAAGAGCTATGTCCCTACACGAACCATATTGACACAGTGATCAACATATATGCAACTTAATTTATGCAGCATCTTAATTTTGGATGATAAAGTTCTCATGTCTAGAACTTTATACAATAGTGGAGAGACTGAAACAAGATCTTACCAGAGCGCTACAGTCTCTGATCAATTATTACCAAACTTATCTACTGATTCAACGTAAACCATGTAAGAGAAGAAACACTGCAATAAATAAGTAGTATTTCAATAAGGTAATGATATAAAAAAACATCTTGAAAGCATATCAATCTCGAGAGTAAAATACATACGATAAGTTTCTACAACTCTTGAAGCAAACTCGTCATTTTAAAGCTTCCATTACGTAGTTACCCTCAAGAGAGAAAGTGCGTAATTCAATATGTTTTATTACCGATATTTACATTAAAAGGTAGAGAGAATAAATCCAATATGTTTTATTATTCTAATGATTTACCTGATTCTCTCTCTAACAACAACAACAACAACAATAACTACCCAGTATGTTCCCACAAAGTGGGGTCTGGGGAGGGTAATACGTACACAGGCCTTACCCCTATCCGAAAGGGTAGAGAGGCTGTTTCCGGCCGACCCTCGGCTCAGAAAAAGAGAGAGAAAATCAACAAACAAAACAAAACAAAACAATGATATATATAATAGTATTGGAGTGCAAGTTCAGCAGCAGCAGCGTGACGGGGAACCATACATGGTAGTGAGGCTCGACTCGCAAGTCACCCTCAAGAGAGAAAGTTTCAAGTACCTATGGTCAATAATCCAGGGAGATGGAGGGATCGACGATGATGTATGTAACGACCACAACTAAAAAATTAGTCTATGGTAACACATGGAAAATCGTTCCGGTAGGTAGCTAAACTGTTGCCGTAGGGATAATGGAACGGTTTAGGGACCGTCACATCCGCTCGCGTGCCAATAGACCTATAGGAACGGTTCTTGGAACGGTTATCATATCCGTTGCTATAGATACATCTATCGCAACGGTTTTTCCTTTCTCTATTGGAACAATTATTCCTTCAAATTGGGACGGTTTAAAACCGTTACTATAATGTATATGCAACGGCTCATAACCGTTACCATATTATCTAATGCAACACTTTCGTAAGCTATTGTTACGGTTATTTATGGATTTAACAACGACCTCTTAAAGCTATTGTAACGGTTTGTATTGCTACAGTTTTAACTACCTATTGGAACGGTTTACCGGATCTATTGGAACAGTTTCCGAATCTATTGGAACGGTTTACCGGATCTATTAGAACGGTTTACATTCTAATAGAATGTCATTTGTGTCCTATTGCAACGATTATGGTAGGCTATTATAACAATTTATTTAAAACAAAAA
Organism: Nicotiana noctiflora; assembly: GCA_032618575.1. Lineage (NCBI taxonomy): Eukaryota > Viridiplantae > Streptophyta > Magnoliopsida > Solanales > Solanaceae > Nicotiana > Nicotiana noctiflora. The sequence goes on along the minus strand of JASVEL010012369.1, from coordinate 23,378 downwards.
TATAGCTCCTGTTGTAAATAAATTTATATATAATTATAACACAAATTTAAATAAATCACAAAATGAAACTATTAATAATATAACTCGTCCAACAAGCTAATAATAGTAAGTTTCAAAATATTGACAATAAAAGATTCCTAGAACATTCATCTATAGAAATTCAAAATTCATCTTAAGTAATGTCTAGGTCTTCATTGCCTTCATCTTCTATTTCTTGATCTACCCCACCTACAAAAGAGGATAAATAAAATCATTACCTTTCATCTTGATTGCTTAGACTAAATAAATTGATCAAACAAGAAAAAGACAATAACGGACATACAAGATGCTAGTCATGAGCCTAACTCTTCTACACAAACACATTATCAAGACCCAAATTTGGACATTAAATGTACATGCAAGCTATTAAAAATAATAACATATCACATTATCCCCGTTATAGGATTTAAAAGGAAAAGAAGTCAGCTACCAAGATGAATTATAACGCAATGCTTGCTTACATTGACTGGGATCAATTCCAAACTGAGCCAGATTTATTTGTCCAGTTCGAAGAACCTGCAGTGAGAAGAGAGTCAAATTACACACACAACCTGCAAGCAATACCTAATAAGATGAAGCGGCAGGACAGAGAATTTGATCACTCACATAAGTAAACGAGTCTAGTTGCTGGCGGAATGGGGCACTCTGCAGCAACTCCAATCATTCATGTGGTGTCCAATGGCCCTGCAAACATGACATAATGTCACCACTACAATTCTTGTAGTTTGGGAAACAACGGAGCCAAATTTTTACCTCAGGCAAGTATGCAGCTAGTTCTCCTTCTAGTGGTATTTCTTCAATCAGTGGTAATATGAGCTCAGGCCTCAAAATATCTCCCAATCCCAATCCTGGTACACAAATTTGGTTTTGTGACCACTAGTTATTTCCTGATTTCATATCACAACATATGCTAGAGAAAGAAAATTATATAGGCAGGAATAACAATTATAATAACTTTTTCTGCAAATGAGTTAACCAAATAATAACCAATATTGAATAATAAGTAGTGCAATCAACTTATCATACTAATTCAATAGAAGCATTTCAATCGTAAAACACTAATGCAATTTATAGCTTCTCCCTACCAGACCACACAATATGACAAGAAAACAGGAAAATGCAAGGACTTGGTGATAGATCATAGGCATACTGGATCGGCTGAAATTGTTGTTATCAAGTTGGGTGCATAAGAAAATTCAGAAAGAGACATTGCTTATCAAGATATAGTTATACATCTTGCGCACATACAGTTGGTGAAAGTTGCATATGAGGCAATATATGTAAATCGTGTGTGGGGGTAAGGACTTACATTATCCAAATAGGCGGAAATGCTGAAAACTAAGGAGGAAGGTATCCTGAAAGATTATTACTGTCCAAAAGCTTGTTGATAGAAAGTATCATAATAGAAAGTGGTTGCAAAACAAGTATAAAAAGTATAACAAATTCAGACATTTGAAGTAATCAAAATTGATGATGTCATCTGTTCACCTCATCGGTAGTAGTTCCAAGTCCTTGATAAAGTCCTTTTATCAATTCAAGCAAAACCTCAACCTAGGAAAAGTAGTAAATCAATTAAAGAGAGAACCAAAATAATTGAACTAGTGATAAATCACTACACATTGGCGATTATAACATTGTCAGTAGTTGATACACATGTGTCATTCTTAGTGAAAGCAAATACATATTTTTTAAAAATAAAATTTGGGGATTTAAGGCTAAACTGTATAATTACACAGAGCTAGTGTCTCCTCAGCTATAACAAAATAACCTATTTTAATTTGGGCAAGTATCAGTTTTAATTTGATAAATGGTAGCACTGGATGATTTAATCGACAACAAAAAATGACTAGTTCTTTTAACTGATGTATTGGAAGAAGCTGCAATAAAAAAATTTGCACAATATTTTATAAGAGTAATCAAAGAGAAGTAGTACTATCAAATTCCACACAAAAGAGTAGTATGTTTCTTCACTTACACTTTGCTGATAGACCACATTCAAGGTAATTGTCCATTCGATAGAGAATGTCAGCGTAACGTTCCATTCACCAATGGAGCTAAGAGCGTAATAGCTTGCATATTGTTTCCCAAATACTGATATAAATAATTGCTAAGCTGATATCCGCTAATCATATTGGGAACAAAACTTTTCTATTTTTTTTATAGATTGGAGGCAAACTTTGTGTTAGTGTATACCTTTGAATTCTGTTAGAGCTTCATTCAATAGTGGACATGTGAATTACTCTAAACCACCTCCTCCTCGCTCAACTCACTGAAAAGGGGAAAGAACAAGAATACATGAATTTCTATTGAGATAAAAGTTCAAGCAATACATGAACTAAAACTCTACCAGATGAAGAGCGAGATATATGAAAATAATACATGAATTGCTATTTCATGATTTGAGTTGATCGCAGGAGATGATCTCTAGACGTTGAAGCGAGGTGAGGCGCCTAAGACCTTTGGTTGGTAGTGAATGGAGCTCGTCATGGCCAAATAATATAAGCTCAGAAAGAGACGAGGGAAGCCCTTCTACCAACAGTGACTGAATTGGAGGTAAATCAAGAGTATACAGAGATTCAAGAGAAGTGAGGCTTTTGAGAACATGACTGCTTAATGTTTTCAGATTGTCTATCCAAAGAGCTGGAATAGAGCAAGGCAACTCCCAATTTTCAGCAGCAGGAATCTCTTCATCACTACCATCATATGTTCTAGCAGTGACTTCAGTTTCTTGCAGTTGCTAATATACAAAGTGCACAACAACGTCATTTGAGCCACCGAAAGTATTAGTATTAATTAAGATGTCATAATTTATTCTGAGTTCTTCAGTTCTGTTGGGAATCAAAAGCCTGGTAAGGCCATGGCAACTAAATACACTCAAATAGCATGCTCGTGCGACCAACTTAGGTGATATCTCATTTATAAAATGAGGTGTCAAAGAAGCATAGGATGCAAATTCTCCTGTTCTTGATTGTTCTACACGATTAGCAATCAGACATAATACAAAAAAAGTCAAAGGTGAAAACACATCAATTTGATGTTTTGTAATAGAACAGCCAAAAAGGAATCTTTTCTGTAACTTATCAGACATACATACAAATATAAAAAAAATACTCCAATGGAACCTTTGCTATAGCTATTTAGACATACACACACAAACACAAGAAGATATATCAATAAATGTGTGAGCAAGAAAATGTATACTAACTAAATATGTAAACTAAATGTGTAATTGTGTGACTATGTGTCAGAGTGTGTAGCTGAACTGATGCATTATATTAGTTCATACTTCAGTGTCTACTAAATGAAGAAAGATATACCTGAAATTATTTCAAAAAAGTCTTTTACAATCAACTAATGCAGTCAATTAAAACTCAGACCAAACTCCAAAAAAATTCACAAAGAAAAGGTCCAACATAAGAATATCCAAAATAGGAAAAATATATTGAAAAAGACGAGAAGGGGCTCAAGAATCCAAAAAGAGAAAGAATTAACAATTGAAAGCAGATAAGTACACAAAGAATTTAACATAGAATTACTCAAATACAGAACCTGCAATCTTATCTTACATATAAGCAGAACTCTTTCCAATAATTCAGTCAAAAAAGATTAAAGCAATCATATAAATATTTGTAAAAAAGTAGAATAATATTGGTATTAAGTTAACAACAGTAAAAGAAAAAATTAAGTCAATCTTGAAACTATGTATTAATCAGTCAAAATATAGCACTACTTACGTGTAGAAGATAACAAAAACAATAATTTTGATTAACAAAGAAAACATTTCTTTTAATTTTCTTTTTCGTTAATTAGTTGTTCTGATTACCCCAATATTTTGATACTCTAGGATTATCTCATCACATTATTATTGGATCAAAGACTCTATGCATATCCAACAAATTGGAACCTCCTCGAGCTAAAACAAGAGTTAATAGAAAGAGGTAATATCACAAAATTGTCTTAGAAATAAAAATCACGGCTAAGCAATTTAACATCAACCATAACAAGAATCCCATATTCCAGAAATTACCCCAGATTAAAGGACACTTCGAATGAATAAGAAAACACAATAAGAACTCAATTACATATTCAGCAATAAAAAAGAAAATTCTATAACTAGGAGAAATTCTGCCTTGACAAGAATATCGTGAAACCTGCTACTATTCTGTTTCAAAGGCGAAAATCGTGCGACCTTTACAGTACAAAATAGGATGAAATTAGGATGCAATTTTATATTTTCCTCGTAAAATTGATTGCAAAAAGGGGATGAATACACACATATCCTAACAGATTTTTAAGATAGATTCAAAGTTTTAGCAGAATATACTCACAACTTTAAGGAAGGGAGAAATTAATAAGTTGAACAACAAAGACGAGGGCTCTTCGATTAGTTTTCAACAAATCTTTCACCACATGAACAGATTTGATTCTTTGCCAATGAACTCGAACACCATTTTGAGAAACCCTAGCAAATTAGCAAGATTAGTATTAGCCTTAAGGAGTTTTTCTAGTGTTGACGCTGCGGTGCCGTCGACGATGGTGGTTTATCTTTCTCCTTGTAATCTTCGACAACGAGTAAGGCTTTTTGGGAGAGAGAGTTGAGAGTGGAATTTGAGTGCACTATATCAGATGTAGTGTATTATTAGGTCTATAATATTATTTTATTATAAATATAAAAAATAAAAATAAAAATTAATTAGTGGGTCTCTTTTTAGCGGGTGTCATTCAAAATTTGGGAAAAACGTAGAGGGAATTCATAACCATTGCAATAGATCACAAATTGCAAGTAACAGTTACCATAGATAGTCTTACAGCAACGGTTGTCTAAAACGTTGCCATAGAAACATCTATTGTAACGGTTTTTGGGCTAACGGAACGGTTCAAGTGTTAAACTGTGCCGGTAGCACCAATAAGCTTACACAACGGGTGGAACCGTTGCAATAGAGCATCTATAGCAACGGTTACAAATCCGTTGCCATTAAAATCGTTCCCATAGCTCAAATTTCTAGTAGTGGACCCAATCGATTGTTTTGCCTTCCATAACCATGTTCCCCTAAATAAGACTCCTCGTATATGCTTTACTGTTTTATGACTTGCGGGGATTATTATTTCAGGAATTGCAAGGGTTCGGGTTAAAATCGGAACACTTGGTTCCTTAGTTGGCTTTAAAAAGGCTAAGTTTCACATCGGTCAATATTTTTAGAAAACAACCTCAGAATCGGGATTTGATGATTTCAATAGGTTCGTATGATGATTTTGGACTTGGGCATATGTTCGAATAAGGTTTTCTTAAATCTTGCAAGTAAGGAAAGTTTAATTTCTCAAGTATTTATTAAAAGAGAAAATATATATTAATTCACTAGTTGGCTTACCTAGCAGTGATGTCGGGCGCCATCACGGCCTATGGATGAAATTGGGCCGTGATAATGTAACACATCATATTTGGTGGGGTGGATGAAATAGTGGTTATCGTCTGGAGTCATGTGTGACAAGAAGGTGCCACTGAAACTCAAAGGTAAGTTCTACGGATCGATGGTTAGACCGGCTATGTTGTATAGGGTTGAGTGTTGGCCAGTAAAGGATTCACATATCCAGAAGATGGAAGTAGCCGAGATGGGGATGTTGAGACGGATGTGCGGGCATACTAAACTATGATAAGGAATGAAGATATTCAAAAGAGAGTGCGCATTGCTTCCGTGGACGACAAAATGCTTGTAGCGAGACTTATATGGTTCGGGCACATGCGGATTTGAACCATAAATGCCTCGGTTAGGATGTGCGAGCGGTTGATTTTGGCAAGTACGAGAAAAGGTAGAGGGTGAGCTAAGATGTGAATTTAGAGTACAACTCTGTTGTATTATTCATGAGTTTATATTCACATATATTTTTTTGCAAGTACAACTTCTTTATGCTTCTGAAACCATGCCTGAATATGTCATTAGCAAGTATGACTCCCTTAGGCTTCTGAGCCGAAGGTTAACCATTTTGAACAAGTACGACTGCTTTACGAAAAAAATCCGTATATCGCAATTTTAAGCGGTTTTTCATAATAAACCTTTTTTTTCTCTCTCTCTTTTCCTTTTTAATCTTACCTTTACTACCCATGAATTTTACCAGTGTTTACGTAGTGAGAACCTCCATATCTAATATGATATCCTTAGCCTCATTTCCGCACAACATCATTAGGATGCAAGACATCAATACATATCTTTGAAACACTTGTAATTCGTTGACTTTTAAAAAGTAATATTATTGTTCTCCAGCTCTTTAGCCTTATTTTGTTCATTTAATATTTTACAACTCCTCAAAAGCATTACCTAGCCTCGTACTTCATTCAACATATTCAACCCCTGTGACGAACCGATTCGTCGTCTCATGTGTTTTTGTCCCGTTTTTTCATTTATTTTTTCTTCATATTTCATTATATGTGTTTGGTGAGTTTGAATTGATTCAGATTAGATTTGGTAGGAAATGGGACAATTAGTCTCTTTAAGGAAAGGTTGGTTTGGAAAAGTGAATTGGAAGTTGACTTGTGAGTTAGAGGACTCGAAATTGATTTTTGATGATTCGGTTAGTTCCGGGAGATAATTTGAGGCTTAGGAGCGTGATCGGAAGTGATTTTGGAGGTTCGACCTAGAAGTTAGCCTGTTTTGGAGAAGTTAGCATTTTAGCGATATCGGGTTAGGGTGAGATTTTGATCGGAGGGTCGGAATGGAATTCTGAGAGTTGCAGTAGCTCTGTTAGATGATTTAGGCTGTGTGTGCAAATTTTAGTTGTTTCGGAGGTGTTTAGGTCGGATTTTTGATCGAATGCGAGTTTCGGGAGTTTTGGTTGAACTTAGGCTTGAATCCGTCGTGAATTGGTGATTTGTGTGTTTTTTGATGTATTTTTATGATTTTAGCAAGTTCGTATGTTGTTTTAGGATGGGTTGGCACTTTTGGTTGAGGTCCCGGGAGCCTCAAGGTGTTTTCGGGTGGTCAATCGGACCAATCTTGGCCTATAGAAACTGGAGAAAATAGCTGAAGTGTTGCAGAGATTTTTGCTTTATGCGATCGCATAGGAAGTTCTGTTAGGGGTTCTGATTTTTGCTCTATGCGATCGCATAAGAGGGTGTGCAATCGCATAGGTTGGGAGGCTGTGCTCTGCGATAGCAGGGGCAGTTATGCGATCGCATAAGAGGATTTTGTGCTATGCGATCGCAATAGGAGTGATGTGATCGACTAGGGTTATTTTACACCTGGGCAGAATGTTTTGAGGTCGTTTCATCTGCACACCAAGTTTATATTCCACTATTGTTAAGCAACCTTGGGAGCTTTTGACGCGATTTTAAGACTGTTTTGACTGGGAATCGATTGAAGGTACGTCCTATGGCCTAGAAACATTACATAATTGTGATTTCAACACCTAAATTCTTGAAAATTTATTAAAAAGGGAAGAAGTAGGGCTTGGATTTTTGAATGAGAAATTGAAATTTGAGGGAGCATTTGGACTCTGATTTTTGAAAATTTTACATGTATAGTCTCGTGACGAGATAAGGAACATTTTGGTGTAAAAATTTCTAACTTTCGTGAAGTGGGCCCGGGGTTCGTGTTTTGCAAATTTTGTGATTTTTGATATTTTTCGTGTCTATTCGATTGGGTTACATTCCCTTAGCCTATTGTAATGTATTCATTGTGGTTTGGCCAGATTCGACATGTGAGGAGGTGGATTCGCGAGGAAAGGGCATTGTGAGCTAGTCTTTGGCCGGCTAGAGGTGAGTAATAGATGTAAATGTTCCTCTGAGTGTTTGGAACCCCAGACTTTCACATCGTAATGCTATATTGAGGCATGACACGCATTCTTTGATGATTGCGGGGTCGTTTACTGAGGGGGATTGTGACTTGGTCCATCCCAAGTGTTATTTCCACTTTATTGGTGATTGAGACGCATACCTTATTACTGTGAATTGGGCTTATTGCCATGTTATGGCCCTTGGACCGACCTGTAGAATCCTTATGGGATATTCATTAGGTTTCCTCACTTGTTTGCATAAATTATACTCTTAATTATATTTTCAATTGTTAAAATAATATATGGACTATGTTTTAATCATGTTTATTAAATAAAAAGGATATGAGGGCTGAGATTCTTATAGTATATCATGTCCGAGTGGTTGTGAACTTATTTGACTGAGATGTGTCGAGGACCCAATAGGGATGATGTTTTCTTTTATATGGATCGGGCTCCACGCTGCATCAATGATATACTGATATTGAGGCCGAGAGCTTATTTGATGCCACGAGATGGTTGATATTGCTCTTGGGCTGTAGGAGCCCTTCCGGAGTCTGTACACACCCCTAGTGAACACCATCAATATTAAATAAGTGGAGCGTGCTGCACACCGCAGCGGGTAATAGAGTGTACTGTTGTATTTGTTGCATCTTATCATGCATTATTCCCTTAACTGTATTATTGTTTTACATGTTTACATCGATATTGATCTGAACTGTTAGATATAGGTTACCTTGTATACTTTCTGCGATTTCTTACTCTTAGACTGTATTTATGTTTATTACTCACTGGGTCGGAGCACTCACTTTACTCCCTGCACCTTGCGTGCAGATCCAGTTTCTTCTCAGGCTGAGTAGATACAGTTTGATCGAGCAGAGTTAGCTTTCGGGAGCATCGTAGTAGCTGCACGGCATTTGCAACCTTAGATTCCTCCCTCCCCTATCTTTATATTTTGTTTCCACGTTATCACATCTTGTAGTAGGATGACAATCTATATTTAGAGGCTTATGTTCGTGACACCGGGTCCATGGTTGGGCTATATTCTGTATTTTGTTAAACTTCCATATTTTTTATAGTATTTCCTGATCATTGACTTAAATAGTTTGGTGATTCACTACTTTATCTATCTATCTCTGTTTATCAATTGGGTTAAATATTGGAAATGGTCGAGCTTGCCTAGTAGTGTGTTGGACGCCATCATAGCTGGGTTGGGGTCGTGACAAGTTGGTATTATAGCCTATGTTAATTGGTCTTGCGAGTCATGAGCTAGTTTAGTATAGTCTAGCGGATCGGTATGGAGACGTCTGTACTTATCCTCGGGAGGCTGTAGAACCTTAGGAAAATTCATATTCTTGGAATTCTTGTTGTGAGACCTTGTTGATCCAAGAACTAAATTCGATTATTCTATTCTCTCGCAGATGGTGAGAACCCATGCTACCAGATGTGGCGAACGACCACCTGTACCACCTACTGAGGCCACCAGAGGCCATGGACGCGGTTGTGGTCGAGGTCGTAGTTGAGGCAGAGCCGAGGGGAAGCACATGTTGACCCACCAGTTGCCCTGGCTTAGGATCAGGCTCCAGCTGTAGAGATTCCAGCAACACCTGTTTAGGCACCAGCTGTGCCTATTGTGATTCTAGGCCTTTAGGAGGCCCTAGCACAGATTCTATCAGTTTGCACTGGCCTGGCTCAAGCACTCTCAGCCACTACTGCAGGAGCTACTTCACAGGCTAGAGGAGGCAATCAGACCCCCTCTTCTCGCACGCTTGAGCAGGTAGTGCATGATTTGCAGACACCAAGGGTGCCACCAGCTCAGCAGGTTGGACCAGTTCAGCCGGTTGCCCCGTTTCTGGAGTTATGCTAGACGATAAGCAGCATCATCGTAGGCTCTCACCTCTTACTTTTAGTGGTGTTCCGGGCGAGGATGCTAGGGTTTTCTCGATAAGTGTCAATATAAGCTTCGGATAACAAGGATCTTGGAGTCGAGCGAGGTACATTTACTACCTTTCAGTTGTTAGGAGCAGCCTTCACTTGGTGGAAGGCATATGAGCGTCGTAGGCCAGTAGGTGGAGTACCTTTGTTATGGAAGGAGTTCTACACTCTCTCCCTAGAGAAGTTGGTACCGCAATCCTAGAGGGAGGAGTTGCGTAGATAGTTTGAGTGGCTTCGTCAGGGTGATATGACCGTGTATTAGTATGAGGTGAGATTTTTTGAGTTGGCTCGTTATGCTCCATGGATGGTCCCGACTGATCGGGAGAGGATTAAAAGGTTTGTGGACAGACTTATTTATCCCATCCATATTATAACGACTCAAGAGAGGATACTGAGTCATACCCTCGAGGATGCACTTGATATTGCTCGTGATATAGAGACGGCTCGCCGTCAGGAGAGAGAGGAGTGAGAGGCCCAGAGGCCTCGAGGATCAGGTAGCTTCAGTGGTGCTCTGTCTAGGGGCCAGGTTCAGCAGAGCAGAGGTCGTTCTTTTAGTGTGGCGTCTTCAGGTTGCGGTAATCAGGGGTTCCAACAGGGCCAGTCTTCACTTAGTGCCCTCCCATCTCAGGGCTCATCATATGCCCTTTCAGCTCAAGGTTCTTTTGCGCAGAGCATATCGGCTTGTTATTCTGGTGCGAGGGGTTCCCTTCAGTCCCATTCTCTAGAACCTAGTAGTTTCTATGAGTGTGGTGAGATTGGAAATATGAGGAGGCAATGTCCTCGATGTCGTGGTAGTCAGTCTCAACAGAGGGATCAACCCTTGTCTTCTACTCAGATTTCTTCAGCACCAGCCTAGTCGGAGAGAGGTGGAGGCCAGGCAGCTAGGGGTCGCCCCAGAGGCGGAGGGCAATCAGGCAGCGGCCAGGCTCGATTTTATGCTATCCCAGGCTGGACAGATGCCCTTGCATCAGATGCTGTTATCATAGGTATTATGTCAGTTTAGCACAGAGATGCCTCTGCCTTATTCGATCCCGGTTCTACCTATTCTAATGTGTCATCATATTTTGCTCATCATTTGGGTACAACCCGAGGGTGTCTTGCTTTACATATGCACGTATCTACCCCGGTGGGCGATACTATTATTGTGGACCATATGAATCGGTTATATCTTTCTTGAAAGCCCAACGTATGGTTAGGAAAGGTTGTCTATCATATTTGGACTTCGTGCGAGATGTTGGAGCTGAGGCTCCCAGTACTGATTCTGTTCCCGTTGTGAGGGATTTCCGTGATATATTTCCTACAGACCTGCCGGGTATGCCCCCGGACAGGGACATTGATTTTGGTATTGATCTGGTGTCGGGCACTTAGTCCATTTCCATTCCTCTGTATCGTTTGGCACCCGTGGAGTTGAAGGAACTAAAGGATCATCTTCAGGAACTTCTAGATAAGGGGTTTATTTGTCCTAGCGTGTCACTATGGGGTGCACCAGTCCTATTTGTGAAGAAGAAGGATGGCACAATGAGAATGTGCATTGACTACAGGCAGTTGAACAAGGTGACAGTGAAGAACAAGTATTCACTACCATGTATTGATGATTTGTTTGACCAGCTCCAGAGGGCAAGGGTATTCTCTACGATTGATCTCCATTTAGGCTATCATCAGTTGAAGATCGGGGATTCAGATACTATGAGTCTACCTTCGGGACTAGCTATGGACATTATGAGTTTCTAGTTATGTCTTTTGGGCTAACAGGAGGTTCTGTTAGGGGTTCTAAATTTTGCTCTATACGATCGTGTAAGAGGGTGTGCGATCGCATAGGTTGGGAGGTTATGCTGTGCAATCGCAGGGGCAGTTATGCTGTGCAATCGCAGGGGCAGTTATGCGATTGCATAAGAGGATTTTTGGAGGCTGGAGTTTTGTGCTATGTGATCGCAATAGGAGTGATGCGATCGCCTAGAGTTATTTTACACCTGGGCAGAATGTTTTAAGGTCATTTCATCCACGAACCAAATGTATTTTCCACCATTATTAAGCGACCTTGGGAGCTTTTGACGCGATTTTAAGATGGTTTAGATTGGGAATTGATTGAAGGTAAGTCCTATGGCCTAGAAACATCATCTAATTTGTGATTTCAATACCTAAATTCATGGAAATTTATTAAAAAGGGAAGAAATAGGGCTTGGGTTTTTGAATGAAAAATTGGGATTTGAGGCAGAATTTGGACTCCGATTTTGGTAAACTTTACATGTATAGACTCGTGACGAGATAAGGAACATTTGTGTGCAAAAATTTCTAACTTTCGAGAAGTGGGCCCAAGGCTCGGGTTTTACAATTTTTATGATTTTCAATATTTTTCGAGTCTTTTTGATTGAGGTACATTCCCTTAGCCTATTTTAATGTGTTCATTGTGGTTTTGGCCAGATTCAACACGCGAGGAGGTCGATTCGCAAGGAAAGGGCATTGCGAGCTAGTCTTTCCTCGGCTAGAGGTGAGTAATGGATGTAAATGCTACTCTGAGGGTTTGAAACCCTGGACTTTCATATCGTAATGCTATACTGAGGCGTGACACGCATTCTATGACAAGTGCGGAGTCGTTTACTGATGGGGATTGTGACTTGGTCAATACTGAGTGTTATTTCCACTTTATTAGTGATTGAGATGTATACCTTATTATTGTGCATTGGGCTTATTACCATGTTTGGGGCCTTGTGCCGACCTATAAAATTCTTAGGGGATCTTCAGTAGTTTTCCTCACTTGTTTGCATAAATTATACTCTCAAACATGTTTTCATCTGTTAAAATAATACAAGGACTTTATTTTTAATCATGAGTAATAAATGAAAATGATATGAGGGCTGGGATCCCTATAGTATGTCATGCTCGAGTGGCTGTGAACTTATTTGACTGAGATGGATCGAGGACCCGATAGTGAGGATGTTTTCTTTGATAGGATCGGGTTGCATGCCGCATCAATGATATACTGATATTGAGACCGAGAGCCTATTTGATACCACGAGATGGTTGATATTGTGCTTGGGCTGTAGGAGCCCCTCCGGAGTGTGTACACTTCCCAGTGAGCACCGTCGACGTTAAATAAGTGGAGCGGGCTGCACGCCGCAGCAAGTACAAGAGTGTATGTTATATGTGTTACATCTTATCACGCATTACTCCTGATAGCTTCATGGACAACGATAAAGCTGTAAAAGCTCCAAGAATGACGTCTCAAGCTAAGGAGAAGCAAGACAAGGTTATTGGACTTCAATGGGAGATCAAGAAGGCGCTAATGCTGGAACAAGATCTACAAAATTATGTAGAGGATTTAGCTAAGTGCTACACTCATTTTGTGGTCCATGTCCAAGTCCAAGAGGAGGTTGATTGGGGTCCAAACACCAGCCATAAAGGCACCTAAATTAGGCATCTAAATTTTCCTAGTTTGTTAGGACATATTTATTTCTTTCCTAGTTAGTTAAGGTTCGTAGTCTCCTTTTGCTAACATTGGTAGAATTACTTTCCAAGATTGACTTGGTTTTGGTTTCCTAGAGTTTTACCTTTCCTATGTTAGTTGGACTTGTTGTCCAAAATAGTTTAGGACTTTATTTCCTTATTTTTAAGTACAATTTCGTGACCCCCTCTATATAAAGGGGTATCTTCTTTGCTTTTCGGTAGATAATTCAGATTAATATCAATAAAAATTGTGAGATTTTATTGCACTCTTGTGTGTGGCTACTCTTGGATTGATTCTTCAACCTTTAAGACTCAATTTAAGGTGGTAAGATTAAACCCCTTTTCGAAATCTTAGATCACTTCTAGGTATTCGAGAAAGTTGATAAGTTTAGGCTTATTGTTGTTCTTGTTATTCTAAAGGGTCGGGTTTCACAATCTATTTTTTGTTTTTAATTCTCTACCAAAGGCGGTTAGCTCTTTGTTAGCTAATTATTGTTGTTAGGATACAACTTCAAGAATAGACTTCTTGAATTCAAGAAACTCTTTCTTAAATTCAATCTATCTTTAATTTTTGTCTTTTATTCGTTTCGTTATTTTCTTTTAGCTTCCGCAAATTTCTTGTTTTTCTTTAGTAATTCTTGAATCCCAATCGCGTAGTTATAAAGTGGTATCAGAGCTTATGCTAATCAAGATTTCAATCTTGATAATCTTGGGAGGTTCTTGAAAAAAAAATGAATTTCAGCCTATAAAAAGTGTTCTTGTACTATTTGGTTTCCAAGTCAAGAAAGGAAACAAGAAGAGGGGATCCTAGTTCTTGAAGATTAAGGAAACTTCTTCCTTATTCTTGTGGGTTTTGGGTTTCTTAAATTCTTTCATTTTTTTTTCTACTAACCAATTCCTATTCTTTCTAGGTTTGGTCTTCCACTTTCCTTTTCTTTTTCTAACTCTAAATTCTTATCACTAAAGGGTTGTGACTAGTAAGATTTATTAATAGATCTAAAGATTAACAATCAAGGGATGCATTGAGTGAAAAAGGGAACAACAAAAGTGAGAGATATATATTGCTTTGTTCAAAATGTCTCATACAGGTAGTGATGATGAACAATGAATTCTTCAAGAAGCCGAAATTAAAGGAAGGAATGATTTCACCTTGAAAGCTATGCATCAACAATTTGAAAGGTGGAATTTGCAATTCCAAGAGATGAGGGACACCATTTCTAAGCAAAATATTACAATAGCTGAACTTAGGAGGGGAAATCATGCAAGACCCCAAGTTAGGAGAAATATACCCGCCACCATTGGAAATCAAGAAAACCCAATCAATGATTTTAATGATGATATTGATTTTGACAGGGTTGGAAGAGATAGAAGGGCACAAAGAGGAAGACTTGAAGATGATAATATAATTAGTATAAAAATGACGATGCCATCATTCAAGGGAACAAGGGATCCAGACTTGTACCTTGATTGGGAGAGAAAAGTGGAAGCCATCTTTGACTGCCACAACTATTAGGAGGGCAAGAAGGTTAAACTTGCTGCTGTTGAGTTTTTTGACTACGCCGCAATATAGTGGAAAAAACTTTCTAGGGATAGATTGCAAGAAAGACAAGCACTCGTTGCTACGTGGGCTGAGATGAAGAGAGTAATGAGGAAGAGATTTGTACCATCACACTTTCAAAGAGATCTACAACAACATCTTCAAGCTTTGAGGCAAGGGTCCTTGTCTGTAGATGAGTACTTTAAGGCTATGGATATGACTATGATCCAATTTAATTGTATGGAGGAGGAGAAGGCTACAATGGCTAGGTTTTTGAATGGTTTAAATAGGGAAATAACTGATGTGGTCAAATTCCAACAATATATAACTTTAGATGAGTTAGTTGAATTAGGTGTAAAGGTAGAAAGATAAAACAAAAGGAGACAACAATCTAGCTCATGGAGAAGCCGGCCAACTACTATTCAAAAGAAGCAATGGCCGAAATCTGAGGAGACACCTACTCCTAAATTTCATGAAGACAAGGGAAAGAGCAAATTGGAATCCAAGGATGGGGGTAAGCCTTTTACGCCTAAGACTTCTACTTCTACTTCTTCTATTCAATTTCTCAAATGTCAAGGGAGAGGGCACAAGGCTTATGAATGCCCAAGTAGAAGAAATATCCTAATCAAAGAGGATGGGGGATATGAGAGAGAAAATAGTGCACTAGGTGAAGAATAAGAAGAAAAGTTTGTAGAGAATAAAGAAGGAGAAGAGATGGAGTACATGGATAGTGAGTTGAATTTTGTGGTTAAGAGGCTTATGCATATTAATCTAGGGCACTCTAATGAAGAACAAAGGGAAAATATATTCCATACCTGGTGTGGGATTAAAGATAAAATTTGTTCTATGTTAATTGATAATTGGAGTTGTGCTAATGTTGTGAGTGCATATTTGGTGGAAAGGATAGGGTTGGAATGGACGAAGCACCCTAGACCTTATAAGTTGCAACCGTTTAATGATAGTGGAGAGGTCAAGGTGAATAAACAATGCATGGCTTCTTTTAGGATTGGAATGTATGCTGATGAAGTTCTATGTGATATAGTACCCATGCAAGCTTGTCAGATCTTGTTAGGGTGCCCCTGGCAGTATGATAGGAGTGCTTTTCATAATGGGAGAAAAAATAGATACTCTCTTGAGCATAATGGAAAGAAGTACATTATTGCACCTTTAACTCCTTCCCAAGTGTATTAAGATTAAAAAAAATGAAAGAATCAATGGGAAACATGGGGAGGGATCAAAACAAGAGACTAAAGGGAAAGAAAAAGAGGGCAAATTTGAAGTGAGGTATGAGGAGAGAGAGGGAAGCAATGAGAGGAAAGAAAAGGTGGGGAAGAGTGATAAAAAAGATAGCATTGGTGAGAGGAAAGAGGCTAAGATTGAAAAAAAGGTGAGTTTTGCAAAAGCCAAAGAGTGTTTAATTGCGACAAAGGACGAGCTGCCTATTATCTTACTCACTTATAAGGAAGTTCTGCTTAATAATGATTCATTAATATCCTTTTTGCCTAGTGTAATTTCTAACCTTTGCAGGATTTTGAAGATCTTCCTAAAGGTTTACCACCTTTAAGAGGAATAGAGCATCAAACTGACTTTGTGCCCGAATCACAAATTCCTAATATGCCTGCTTATAGGAGCAATTCTGAATAAACAAAGGAATTGCAAAGACAAGTAGAGGAGCTTCTTGATAAGGGATTTGTAAGAGAAAGTATGAGTCCATGTTCTGTGCCCGTACTTTTGGTGCCAAATAAGGATGGCACTTGGAGGATGTGCGTGTCTACCGCGCCATCAATAAAATAACTGTAAAGTATCGCCATACTATTCCTCTTTTAGATGATATGTTTGACCAATTGCATGGTTCACAAATATTCTCTAAAATTAATTTGAAGAGTGGATATCACCAAATTAGAATGAATCCTAGAGATGAGTGGAAAATTGCCTTTAAAACTAAATATGGATTGTATGAATGGTTAGTGATACCGTTCGGGTTAACTAATGCACCTAGTACATTCATAAGGTTAATGAACCATATCTTTAAGGACTTTCACAGAAAATTTGTAGTCGTTTATTTTGATGATATTCTGATCTTTGCTAAATCTTTCGAAGAACAAGTCGAACATTTGAAACAAGTTTGTAATGTGCTTAGGGAGCAACAACTATATGCAAATCTATCCAAGTGCACGTTCTGTGTAGATAAGGTAGTTTTTCTGGGTTTTGTTTTGAGTTCTAGAGGTGTTGAAGTAGATGAAGATAAAATCAAAGCAATTAAAGATTGGCCTACACTTAATAGCATTACTGAAGTTAGAAGTTTCCATGGACTTGCTAGCTTTTATAGGAGATTTGTTAGAGATTTTAGTTCAATTACTGCACATTTGACTGAAGTCATTAAGAAGGATAGAGTCTTTAATTGGGGAAAAGAACAAGAGCTTGCATTTAATATTTTGAAGGATAAATTGTGTTCCGCTCCTTTGTTACAATTACCCGATTTTAATAAGTCTTTTGAAATAGAATGTGATGCATCTAGTAGAGGTATTGGGGCTGTTTTAATGCAAGATTCGAAACCAATCACTTATTTTAGTAGGAAGCTTAATAGGGCTGCATTGAATTATTCTATTTATGATAAAGAATTATATGCCTTGGTAAGGGCTCTTGCTACATGGCAGCATTATTTGTGGCCAAAGGAGTTTGTGATAAAAATTGACCATAAGTCCTTAAGATACTTGAAAAGCCAAGGGAAACTGAGTCGAAGACATGCCAAATGGGTTGAATTCTTTGAGACATTTCCTTTTGTTATTAGCTACAAGCAAGGTAAAGACAATATAGTTGCTGATGCACTTTCAAGAAGGTACGCTCTTGTTTCTCTTACTTCTAAATTGATGGTATTTGATCATATTAAGGCATTGTATGTTGATGTTCTGATTTTAATGTCGCATTTTCGGCATATTTAAATGGGCCTTTTGAGAAGTATAATATGAAAGATGGGTTTCTTTTTAATAAGAATAAGCTTTGTGTCCCTAATTGTTCTTTGCGAGAAGTTTTGTGAGGGAAGCACATTGTGGGGGACTTATGGGGCAGTTCGGTGTGCCTAAAACACTTGACATCCTTGCTGAAAATTTCTTTTGGCCTAATATGAGAAAAGATGTCGAAAAGTTTTGTGCTCAATACCTTGAACGCAAACAAGCTAAATCTAAAGTGTTTCCACATGGTTTATGCACACCATTATCTGTGCCTATTTCACCTAGGATTGATATTTCTATGGACTTTGTGTTAGGACTGCCTAGAACAAGGTATGGTAAGGATATTGTGGTAGGTAGGTTCTCAAAAATGGCTCGTTTTATTCCTTATTTAAAGGCTAATGATGCTTCTCATGTTGCTTATTTATTTGTTAGAGAAGTTGTTAAATTGCATGGTATACCTCGAACTATTGTTAGCGATAGGGATGCTAAGTTTCTAAGCCATTTTTGGCGTGTGCTTTGGGGAAAATTGGGCACAAAGTTATTATTTTCTAGTTCGTGTCATCCACAAACTGATGGGCAAACTGAGGTAGTAAATAGAACTTTAGGAAATATGTTAAGGGTTGTTGTAAAAGGAAAGTTAACTTATTGGAAGGAGCACTTACCTATGGAAGAATTTGCTTACAATCGAATTGTTAATTCATCTACTGGTTATTCTCCTTTTGAAGTTGTTTATGGATTTAACCCCCTTACACCCCTTGACTTATTGCCCTTGCCTACTAATGAGATTGTTAGTCCTAATGGAAAGAAGAAAGCTGATTTGATGAATACTATTCATGAGCATACGAGACTTGCAATTGAGAGGAGGAATGAGCAAATAGCTAAACGAAGGAATAAAGGTCGAAAATCAATTATCTTTGAGCCTGGTGATTTGGTTTGGGTTCATATGAGAAAGGAGAAATTTCCCTCAAAAAGGAATACAAAATTGCACCCTAGAGGAGATGGACAATTTAAAGTACTTGAACAAATTGGAGATAATGCTTATAAATTGGACCTTTCATGTGAGTTTCAAGTAAGCACTACTTTCAATGTTGCTGACTTATCCTTGTTCGATGTAGGTTCAAATGCGAGGATGAATTCTTTTCAAGAGGAGGGGAATGATAGCTTCATGGACAAGGATAAAGCCGTAGAAGCTACAAGAAGGCCATTCACGAGGTCTCAAGCTAAGGAGAAGCAAGACAAGGTTATTGGACTTCAATGGGAGATCAAGAAGGCGCTAATGGTGGAACATGATCTACAAAATTATATAGAGGATTTAGCTAAGTGCTACACTCATTTCGTGGTCCAAGTCCAAGTCCAAGAGGAGGTTGATTGGGGTCCAAACACCAGCCATAAAGGCACCTAAATTAGACATCTAAATTAGGCATCTAAATTTCCCTAGTTTGTTAGGACATATTTATTGCTTTCCTAGTTAGTTAAGGTTAATAGTTTCCTTTTCCTAAGATTGGCAGAATTACTTTCCAAGATTGACTTAGTTTTGGTTTCCTAGCGTTTTACCTTTTCCTATGTTAGTTGGACTTGTTGTCCAAAGTAGCTTAGGACGTTATTTCCTTATTTTAAGTACAATTTTGTGACCCCCTCAATATAAAGGGGTATCTTCTTTGCTTTTAGGTAGATTATTCAAATTATTATCAAAAAATTATGAGATTTTCTTGCACTCTTGTGTGTGGCTACTCTTGGATTTATTCTTCAATCTTCAAGATTCAACTTAAGGTGGTAAGATTGAACCCTTTTTTGAAATCTTAGATCACTTCAGGTATTCAAGAAAGGTGATAAGTTTAGGCTTATTGTTGTTCTTGTTATTCTAAAGGGTCGGATTTCACAATCTATTTCTTTTTTTTAATACTCTACCACAGGCGATTAGTTCTTTATTAGGTAATTGTTGTTGTTAGAATACAACTTCAAGAATAGACTTCTTGAATTCAAGAAACTCTTTCTTGATTTCAATCTATCTTTAATTTTTGTCTTTTATTCGTTTCTTTATTTTCTTTTAGCTTCCGCACGTTTCTTGTTTTTATTTAGTAATTCTTGAATCCCAATCGTGTTGTTATCAACTCCCTTAACTGTATTATAGTTTTACATGTTTACACCGATATTGATCTGAACTGTTAGATATAGGTTACCTTGTGTACTTTCTACGATTTCTTACTTTCAGACTATATTTATGTTTATTACTCACTGGGTCGGGTACTCACTTTACTCCCTACACCGTTCGTGCAGATCCAGGTTCTTCTCGGGCTGAGTAGATCCAGTTTGATCGAGCAGAGTTAGCTTTTGGGAGCATCGAGATAGCTGCACGGCGTTCGCAACCTTAGATTCCTCCCTCCCCTATCCCTATTTTTTGTTTACGCATTATCAAATTTTAGACACACCTTGTAGTAGGATGACACTCTATATTTAGAGGCTCATGTTCTTGACACCGGGTCCACGGTAAGGCTATAATCTGTATTTTGTTAAACTTTCGCATTTTTTATCAGTATTTCCTTACTACTAGAAAAACATTAATTAGTGACTGAAATTTCTGACTGAAAATAAAGTAGTCGCTAATGGGACTACTTTTGTGACTACTGTAGTCGAAAATAGATTTGAATTTTTATTACCTTTTCTAAAAAAGAAATCAGATTATTATTCCGACGAAAGCAGTGTGAAAAAGGCGCGGCAATTTCCCGCATTCACTTTTGTGACTGATTCGGTCAGAGAATAAAAAGTCAAAAATATTGGTTGACTGAAAAAGCAACTATATTGGTCGCTAAGATAAATTAAAACGGTAAAAGAATATATAAGTGATTTTGCGACCACGGTAGTCACAAAGCTAAATTTAATATTTAGATTCTAAATTTAATTTTAGATTTGTGAAAAACCTATTCCCCAAAAATTGGGTGCCCTATTTCCCCAAAATTTCAGTCCCTATTCCCCAATGTGTGCGCGCCCTGTTTTCCCAATTTCCCTCGTCTCTCTCTTTCGATAATTTCAATTCCATCTCGGCGACTGACAGGAGGACAAGGCACGGGCTGACAGAGGTAAACGGGACGGACAGAGGCAATCCTAGAAAAATCAAAGCTTCCACCATAACTGTGCTTGAAATTTATTTCAATTGAGCAAAAGAGTATAGCAGGAGAATCCAGCTTCTACTCCTTCATAATTAGTCTTTTGAGGTTCAAGGTGCATTTTTGTCCTCTGTAACTGCTTACAGATGTGGGTTGATTCTCTTAAGGCCCATAAATTGCCTTTGGATGTCGTTGAACTCGTTGTATGCATATCAATTCTACCTTACAATAACACACATATCTCTTTTTCTACCTTTATTTCAATTTTTGCTATGATTTTGGACGTCGCTTGTTTTAATCGTTTGTAGTTATGTAGTTAGTGTAGCTGCCTTCGTACTAGCGATTATGCATCTGTTCAGTTTCTCATCAAGATTTTTCTTTACTCTGTTTAGTGATGGATATCACCTGTTATATTCTTGCTAGCGATTATTTATCTGTTCTGTTCCTTATCATCTGAATACTGTATGTGTATTCCTTGTCTTGCTGCATTTGTTTTGCTATCTGTTTCTTTGCTGGCTAATATACATTATGCCATCTCCAATTTTAAGTGGAAAAATTAGGTTCAATGATTCAATGACAAAGAAGAATAGAAAAAAGTAGGTCTACTGTAAATTGGCCATAGACGACCAATAAATGGATATGTGAGATTAGAAAATAGCTCATATTCCTAACATCACATTCTCATGAACAATGAATTTCAGCTCTTTATTGACCTTTACCTGTTTAGCTAACTGTACCTGCGGTAATAATGTCAAGGTTTCTTGTACTTTGGGTTTTCATGATACAAACTCCTACTTTCGTACCTATGAATCCAACTGCATATTTAGTCTCCAATTTTGTGGCAACTACGCATGTTTTTTCGCAAACCAAGTTAAATAGTATTTTATAAGTAAATTGTTTGGCATCGTACTAAGTAATATATATTGTTTTAAATGTCTTGGATTTATTTGTGTAGATGGAACTTGCATATCATAGATGGATGTATAATCGAACTTATCCTAATCGTAGTGTATTGAGAGAGGAATTTATAGAAGGGGTTGTTGAATTTGTGGCTAAAGCGAAAACACTTCATGAATTTCTCAGTGAAGGGATGATTAGGTCCCCTTGTGTCAAATGCAAGGGTGCAAAGTTATTACAGCCAGATGTTATTAAAGTTCATCTTTATAAAAAAGGATTTATGGAAAATTATTACGTGTGGTCTATTCATGGAGGGGATGTTGCTAGTGTTGATAACGTCGATTTTCAAAACTTTTTTGGTAGCGAGGGTAGCCCATTAGAAGAGAATAATACTGAAAATTCTCGATTTAGTGAAATGGTTAGGGATGCTTTTGTGATGCACTCATAGGCTCAGTCTGAACCAAATGAGGATGTTAAGCGCTTCTATGAACAATTACAGAAAGCAAGCCGTCCATTGTATGAAGGCTCAATGCATTCTAAGTTGTCTGTCGCAGTTAGATTATTAAGTATTAAATCGGATTCAAGTATTTTGCAAGCAAGCATGGACTCTATCATTGGCCTTATTAATGAACTTAATCCGAATAAAATTGACCTACCCAAAGATTTTTACACAACAAAGAAATTGTTTTCTAAGTTAGGACCTTCATTAGGGAGGATTGACTGTTGTGAGAAAGGTTGCATGTTATTCTATAAGGATGATGCAACCTTGGAAAATTGCAAATTTTGTAACCAACCTCGTTAAAAAAAGTCATAAATTCAAAAAGCAAAAAGGTTCCAGTTAAAACGATGCATTACTTACCCCTTATACCTAGGTTAAAGAGGTTGTATGCATTAATGAGTTCTGCTCCTCATATGAAATGGCACTGTGAAATATAAGGCCACCTGGTATTCTGTGTCATCCGTCAGATGGAGAAGCATGGAAACATTTTGATAGGGTGTTCTCGGATTTTGCTAATGAACCAAGAAATATTAGGTTGGGTTTGTGTGCAGACGGATTCACTCCCTTTTCCGTCTCTACTACACCATATTCATGTTGGTCAGTGTTTGTTACGCCGTATAATCTTCCTCCTGAGCTATGTATATTTCTAACTTGCATTGTTCCAGGTCCGCGCAATCCGAAAAGTTTAATTGATGTATACATGCAACCTTTAATTGATGAGTTAAAGTTATTGTGGCATGAAGGTGTGGAAACATATGATATATCAACTAAACAAAACTTCAGATTGCGTGTTGTTTTAATGTGGACTATAAATGATTTCCATGCTTATGGAATGTTGTCCGGGTGGTCGACTGCAGGAAAGTTAGCTTGCCCAACTTGTATGGAAGACACAAAAGCATTCACGTTGAAATATGGAGGAAAGAATACATGGTTTGACTGCCACCGTCGATTCTTGCCTATAGATCACGAGTTTAGGAGAAATACTAGTGCATTTATGAAGAACCAAACTGATTTTGAGGAGCCACCGTCACCATTGTCGCCAGAAGAAATTTGGAACAGAGTTAGGTTTCTACCAAAGGTAACAAAGTCTCCTATGTCTAATAAGATACCTGGTTATGGTATTACGCACAATTGGACTAAACAAAGCATATTTTGGGAGTTACCTTATTGGAAGCATAATCTTCTTCGGCATAATTTGGATGTCATGC
>JASVEL010012368.1:0-108512 GCA_032618575.1 Nicotiana noctiflora | reverse complement strand
TTTCCTCTTCTTCTTTGTCCTGTGCTCCTCCTCTTGTGGCTGCTCAAGCGGTGGGTCTATAGCTGGCTCCTCAAACAACAAGTCTAGTGGCAGCTGATCTGCCATTAGCTTGTCCACCTGCTCCTTCAAAGCTGTTACCTCCTCCTTCGATGCCTTAGTCTTCCTTAACTTCCTGTACTCCTTGGCCAATCTCTTGAGTGCCTTGATGTGCTCGCCAACTACCTTGGCCAAGGAATACTATTTTTTCATCATCTTCTCCTGGTTGGCCAAGATTTTCTTCACGTTTTCCTCAATAGAAGTAGGTACCTCAACAGTCACCGGTGCTCGCTGAACCTGTACAACTGTGGTCAAAGTGGACAACTTGGATGTTGCTACCGACATCTAGTTTTTCAGACTGGCTAATGAATGTGTGAGCTGGTTGGCAGTGAATCTGTGTCTTCGATATCAGAATCACCAGATCAGCGGAGGTGGACGGGGGTACTGTGGATAGTCCTAGGGGAACTGTACTAGAATCAGTAGGCTGCTCAATGGCAGCTGGCTCTTCAGACTGGCCAGCTGCGAAAGAAGTGGATGCTTGACTTTTCCTGGCATTTTTCAGGTTGTCAGGGCCTTTGATCATGCCACGAATATGGGCTTACTGTGGGTACCATAACATCATATCCCTTCTTTTTCACCCCCAGCTCTTACAGTGTCAATGTGTGGGGGAAGTGGTAGTTCATCTTTGTTTCATTGCTCATCGTGGAAATCACCCTCTGCATAATATTTCCTACATTCAATGGGAAACCGACCATGATGGAAGAAACCAATACAACATGATCAATGGGGATGGAGTGGTCATGTGTGGTCGGGTCAAGCCGATTGCACACGAAAGTCAACCACCCTTTTGCTTCAAAATTTAGGGTGTTGCGGAGTTTCTTTTCTTGTGCCCTGAGCCACACTGGGACTGTTCCTAGAGCCGCTAAAATCTCAGCCAACCATGGTCTGATTCTTCTTTCAAAGCCAACTTCTCCAAGTATTAAGAGTCGTCCTCCTCCAAAAACCCAAAAAAGTCATTAAGAGACTTCGCATCAAAAAGAACGATCTTATCCCTCACCTTTGTAGCTGTGGAGCCCCGAACTACATGGTGAACATTGCTATAGAATTCCTTCACCATGTGTTCATTTTTCATGCCCAATATTTCTTTGAAAAAGCTCCAACTCTCTCTCGTATGGAACTGTGCTTGCACATAGGGGTTGTGAGGAACTAAGTCAGCATCAATAAATCTCCTCTCCAGGATGAGCTTTCTCTTGGGCCACCACTCCCTGAACCGGTGGAAAGCCACTTGACTGACGAATATATCTTCCCAAACCTCCGATTTCCTAGTCTGCTCTACCCCCTACTTATGGCTCACCTCCTTCCTCTTGTTCTCCACTCTCCCCTGATAATGAAGCTGTAGGAGAAATGGAGTATTTATCATCACTGCCCTTTTCAGATCCGGACCCATCAGACGAATCCGAAGACACCATATTCATTGGCTTCTTGGAAGTGGCCTCGTTTGTTTGTTCATGAGAAGATGATTCATGTGCCGGCACATCTACGGACATGTGTGTGGGGGCAGACTCCAATGTCACACTCCGGGAGGGGCATATTCACTACCAGTAGACTGGGAAGCAGCCCTGTCGGCTGTCTGAATAATCTTCCTATTTTTCTTTATAGTTTCCCAGTCTTTGGCAGTGAGCTTTACTACTCATCTAACTGTTTTCCCTCGGTAAGAACCACTCCTCCGGGGTTGCTTATCTGTGCCCCCACATTGTGATTGTCCACCTCCACGATGTTTTATCATTTTCTGCAAGAGATACAAGTCTAGAAGTGTTAATGAAAGCACATGAGCAATGGACATTTAAAAATATAAAGCATGCTTGTAGACAGTGTTGCAGACATGAGGGAAGTGGACTGCACAGAAGAGTCACACGGTCCGCACATGCAAACTAGTGGAGTTAACATCCCTCTAAACCTGACTTACGCGGACTACACTGTTATGGATTGCGGCCGCGTAGGACCAACGCGGACCGCACAATTATGTCACGCGGTCCACACAAGCTAGAAAACAAAATTTTCCATTCTCTGAACATGACCTATGCGGACCGCACTAAAATGCCATGTGGCTACATGGGTCCATGCGGTCCGCACAGCTCAAACACTAAAACTATAAAGTCTCTGAATCTTGGCCACGTAGTCCACACTATTTTGGACCGCGGCTGCAGAGGTTTACACGGACCGCATAGAAATGGTCACGCGGACTGCACTGATGAGTTTTTTATTATCAAACAATTCACGTGGACCACACACAAATGCTGTGCGGCCGTGTAGGGCACAATTAACTGGACAGGAAATTTTTCTTCTTTTTAGTCCATTTGTTTAACATCCTAAGTGTCCCTACTCAGTTATTTCATTTAAGAACAAATTCCCACTTTCATAGATGTTAAAAAACCTATTCTAAGCAATAACTAATATGAACAAGGAAGAAGAAAAGAAAAAATTAAGAAGTTAATCTACTAGAAATAAATTACAATATACAAAAATTAAACTAAGAATTTAAATATAGATGAATTGTTACCAGGGATTAATGATGATAAAATCTAGCACAAAATACACGGGTGAACAGTAAAAAGGCTCTCAGATGAACAGTTTACGAAAAGGTTAAAAGGAGGCCCAAGTCTCATATTTATAGAAAATCCGTAAGCCCGTTGCTTACCTACATGCGCGGCCGCACAAAAATGCCATGCAGACTGCGCTGGGTTTTTCATCCTTTGAAAATTGGCACAGCCCACGCGGACCGCACTGTTTTGGTGTGCGGCCGTGTGGGAAACTTCAGAGACCCCCTCTCACTTGGAAAATTCCACGCGGGCCGCACAATTTTGGTGTGCGGTCGTGTGAAGAACTTCACAGACTTATCATATTTTGCATTTTTCAGCGCGGACCGCACAGTAAAGTCACGCGGCTGCGCTTGTCTTCTGAGTTTTATCCTTCAGCATTTCAATTCCATGCAGACCGCATTGTTTTGGTGTGAGGTCGCATGGTCACTATTCAGAGACTGTTCACTTTTGCCCTGCACTGATTCAACATTATCCCTACAACACTTCACAAACCATCAGCTCAAAAATCCTACTCTACAAAGGAAAAGATAAAGAAATTCAAAAAATATGGGTTGCCTCCCAAGAAGCGCCTGATTTAATATCGCGGCACGACACGAGTTACCATCATTTTACTTCATATCAGGAATTGCCACCACATGGCTCTCATCAAACTCTCCAAGAAATAGTAAAAACACGTCCACCAAGTTGTCCTATCATCTTGTCAATAAATGGTAATGTGTAGTGATGCTGATGTGGCACTTTTTTTAAAACTCCATCCTTCTAATGATCTTGCCTCATTTGAGATGGTTGTTCTACACACTACACTTCATGAAAATTTTCCACTGAAGTCTTTTCATCCTTTGTTTGCCTAGAATGATCTGGGGGAGTCCACGGGATGTTGGGAGTCAAATATAGTGTCACTTGCTGCATCACACCATCTAACCCTCATTTCTGTTTCAAACAAATCTTTGCATCATCCTTTAAGAGAGCATCGGGTTCACAAATTTGAAAACACATGTGTGGCTCAGTTGGTTTCATTCCTAACACTGGAGGGCTTCAATTGTTGGATTGACTAGAGGAGTTTCCCATTCATCAAGGTCCAATAACAACCTACTAGGACCACACAATTCCATGGTATGCAAAGCGTCAATACACATCACCCTACTTGAATCATCATTCACCTCACGGATTAATGGTGCAGATACAAGTGGATCTTTAATATCACTCATAGAACTCGCATCATCTATTATCACTGCCGTGACAATGGCAACAAAGGAACACACCTCGGTTTTATTAGGTTGCTTCATGGATTTGCACACAAGGAAAACCACTTTTTTATTACCAACTCGAAAAGTCATCTCTCCCGCCTCGACATCAACAAAAGTCTTCCATGTTGCTAGGAAAGGCCTTCCAATAATTATTGGGACTGTAAAATTCACCTCATAATCAAGAATGACGAAATCAGCCGCCAAAATGAATTTATCTACCCGAATAAGGACGTCGGCAATTATTCCCAATGGTCTCTTCATTGACCGGTCTGCCATTTGAAGTCTCATTGAGATTGCTCGTGGTTGACCAATTTCCAAAGTTTTAAACACTGAATACGGCATTAAGTTGATGCTTGCCCCCAAGTCACAAAGGGCTTTTGCAAAGTTGGCGCTTCCAATAGTGCATGGATAGTGAATGCACCGGGGTCTTCTTGCTTTGGGGGCATGGAGTGCATAATTGAGCTCACTTGATGCGTCATAGGTATTGTCTCACAATCCATTGACCTCTTCTTGGTCACTAACTCTTTCATGAATTTAGCATACCCTGGCATTTGCTCAAGTGCTTCAACCAAGGCGACATTAATTGTAAGAGCCTTCATCATGTATATGAACTTTTTGTACTGGTGATCACTCTTGCTCTTAGCTAACCGTTTAGGGTACGCTGGAGGAGGCCTAGGCAAGGGTGCCTTGGCCTTTTGCACTTCCGGCTCGGGCATATCTATAACATATTCCCTAGATGGTTCACGTTCTCTTGAGTCTCCTCCTCATCTTTTGAATGTCAATTCTCACTTCATTTCTTGCACTTGGCTCCACAACATCATCAACTCTCGTAGGCAAATAATTATTAGGTAACTCATCTTCCTGCACCATGGTTTGGTTCTCTCTTAAGGCTTGCATATCACCACCTCGTCCACTCCGTGTGATCACTGCCATCACATGGTTGGTATTTTCGCCCTTTGGGTTTACTACCGTATCACTCGACATAGTCCCCTTTTGGCGAGTATTTAAAGATTGAGAGATTTGTCTGATTTGAACTTCCAAGTTCCGGATAGATGTATTATGAGATACCAATTTTTCATCCATGTCTTGATTCTTTTTCATCATTTGTTCAAACATATTCTCAATTCTACCCAAATCACTTCCGGATGAACTTGGACGTTGAGGAGGAAAGGGAGGTGGCATGTTCGGATGTTGATACATGGGTGGTCGTTGAAAGCCTTGATTTCCACCATTATTATTCCAATTGTTGTTGTTCCAATTAATGTTGCTTCCACTCCAATTGCCACTATTGTTGCCTTGATTCCCCCAATTGCTTTGATTACTCCCATTCCAATTTCCGCTGCCTTAGGGTTGATTATTATTGTTAAAATTACACCTTGTTGATTATTCCAATTCCCTTGAGATCGCCGTTGTTGGTTTCCTTGATTTCCTCTATTCCCTTGAAAGTTGTTCACGTATTGGCAATCTTCTTTTTGCTCATCATAACATTCATTTGAATACCCACTACCATCATCATAATTTTCACAAACTCCTTGTTGTTGTGGCCCCCTTTGCCTTCTCTTCATCATGTTTACCCCTTCCATGGCATGGACTTGTCATGGATTTTTCACTTGTTGCAATTGTGCCTTTTCTAATTGATTCATGGTTGTTGTAAGTTCGGAATTGGCTTGGCCGTGGTCATGTAACTCTTTGTGCAAGTGTATAACATTTGGATCGCCTTGAGGAACATTCGCCTGACTTTGCCATTGTGATGAAGTATCGACCATCTCATCTAGAACTTCACATGCTTTATTATACGGGAGCTTCATGAAGTTTCCTCCCGCCAATTGGTTAACAATGCATTTGTTTGTTGTGTTGATACCTCTATAGAACGTCTGTTGGATCATCACATCATTCATGTTATTGTTCGGACACTCTTTTACCATGGTTCTAAACCTCTCCCATATTTCATGAAATGGCTCTGCTGGTTCTTGTTTGAAGGCTAAAATCTCATCACGGAGCACCGCCATATGACTCGGGGAAAATAAATTGGCAATGAATTTGTCCGCCAATTCGTCCCATATTGTAATTAAATGATTCGGTAACCTCTCTAACCAATTGAGCGCTTTACCCCGAAGAGAGAACGAGAAAAGTCTCAACCTTAAAGCATCTTCGGAAACATTGGTTTGCTTACTTCTCCAACAAGTATCCACGAACCCCTTCAAGTGCTTGTATGCATTTTGATTGAAGGCGCCCGTGAAATACCCTTATTGTTCAAGAAGTGTCAACATCCCATTTGTAATTTTGAAGTTCCTCGCCTGGATTCGGGGGGGGGGGGAACTATTTCATTTGTGTAACCTTGTTTGGGAAGAACCCTTGGAGCAACTCTTGGTCGAGGCAGATGAGGGTCTGGAATTGCCTCATTAGGATTAACATTTGCGTTTCTACCTCTCCTTGGTATTTATGGTACCTGGAGTTCCTCTTGTTCTACATCATCAACCTCCTCCCCCGCGACCACTTTGTCAAGAGGGATATTCCCGTTCAAATCCATTTGTACATGTTGGTTTGACACTAATAAAGTTAGTAAAAAGAAGGAACGAGAAGCTAAACACTAAACTAGCTACACAAATAGTCGAACATCGTAAGCTCCCCGGCAACGGCGCCAAAAAGTTATTGGTGCTGACTCAACCCTTGGGAAGAGTGGGCGCTAACAACTTTTACCCGATAGTGGATTCGGGGTCAATTTCCTCAGGGAGCTAGTTGTGGGAGTTGAGTATTTGCGAAGTCTAGGAAAGTGATTTAGCTCCTAATTTTGCTTCTATCATTTTTGGGGTTTTCTATTGTTTATCAACCAAATTTTATCAACTACAATTATAAGCTAAAGTATCCTAGATAATGATGCTAGTTGTATACAATAGTAGAGAAAGTACTAGGGTCGTAGCACTCGCCTAGGTGACTAATTAACGGGTATAAAATTCTAATGTAAGGATGACAATATAGGATATATGAATAACCGTTGCACTTAGCACTCACTCTCACACCTCTCGGTAGAGAGAGTGATTTTGCCCAATTGACTCTCTCGAGAGCAATTGGGTAGGCTAATTTGCCCTAACAACTAATGTTCAAGTAGGGTAATTACTCTCTTGAGGTTTAACCCATTACTTGGGACTACCATTCTCATGGGTCCATCCCAAATTCTTGTTGGATTAATTATGAGGTCATAAACTCTCTTTCTCAAGTAGAGTCAAGACCCACTAAGCTAGACTTAGTGTTTGCAACCACCAAATCCAAGTGAAAACATACAATTAACCCAAATACCAAACACCCACAGTCATCCAATCATTAAGCAAAAACACCTATTAATTACCCACACTAGGGTTGAGCCACAACCCTAGCTAATGGGTTTAGCTAGACATGGAAATAGTAGAAGTAGAAGAAATTGACATAACAATAACTACAATGTTAAACCACTTGAATCCACGCTAAATATATGAGAGAGTTGCCTAAAATAGGCTAATACAAGTCGTCTCGTGCTCAGCTGCCCAGATAGAATCTAACAATTGACCTAAAAATAAAGTAAAATGTTCTATGTATACTACACAGGAAAAACCAAATAAAAATACCCCTGAGGGTCTGTTGCGGACCGCATAGAAATGACATGCGGCCGCATAGGGTAATTGGTCTTCAAATTCTGGCTTCTGGACTTGAGGATGCGGACCGCGTACAAATTTCATGCGGCCGCATAAGGTATGTGATGCGGACCGCGTAAAAATATGTGTGGCCACACAAAGCAATTGATGTAGACCGCATAACTATGAATTGCGGCTGCACTGATTAAATTATCCTTGCAATGGCTCTATGATCTTTCATCCACGCGACCGCACTGATTTGGTGTGCGACCAATGGAATTTTTCCTTAGAAAATTTAGCCTCTAATCATCTTCTTTGCGGACCGCATGGAAATGGATTGCGTTCCGCGTGGATCTTCTTCATAAATGGTTCTCTAAACTTTTCTACGTGGCCGAAAGACAAAACAGTGCAGACCACACAACTTGGGCTGGCACTTATCTATTCTCTGAACCTTCCTGTGCGGCCGCATGACAAAACAGTGCGGTCCGCACAGGTCTCTTTTTCCGAAGTTTCAGTTATCTTCTGGCGCTTGGCAGGTTTCACTCATTTTTTAACCAATTTGTGATATTCATCATCTAGTCGCTCAAACCTACAATCAAACGCAACTTATAAGAAATTCAGGACTAATCAAGACCAATTTATGCACAAAGCTTAGGTAAAAATGGGTATAAAATATGCACAATTCACGGTTATCAGGCACGCTACCAAATTTCATTTTAGCTATTGTGAACCCAAAGAGCTTCAGGGGTTAAGTTAGTGAGTGAATACTTGAATGGCCCAATCATCCGCAATTAGAGTCTAGGCCAACTGTTCCATTTGAAACATTGACATGAACTACCTGAGCATCTCATTGTCTTTTTGCTTAACCTTGAAAAGGTCACATTTTCTGGTCTCGACCTTGATGGCCCCGACATGAGCGTTCATAAAAGCATCTGCGAGCATAATGAACGAGTCAATAGAATTTGGGGGTAAGTTGTGGCACCATCTTAATGCTCCTTTGATAGAGTTTTCCTGAACTTCTTTAGTAATACCGACTTGATTTCATCATCTTCCATGTTGTTGCCTTTGATGGCGCATGTGTAGGAGGTCACATGCTCAATCAGATATGTGCGTTATATTTTGGAATATTGGGCATACAAAACCTCTTCGGAATTGGCTTTGGTGCCGTGCTTGGAAAGAAAGGCCTTTGGAAAAACTTTTTGGAATCTGATCCGTTCAATATCGGGGTCCTCCTGGGATTTGATCGACCCTAGAATTATATTTCTCTATCTTTTTGTCGTTTGCCTCAATTTTCTTTTCACCTGATTTCACTCGTTTTGTTAATGCTTCAAGCATTTTCATCACTATGGGACTGGCATTAGACGCATTTCACCCGATCTTTTGGTTATCTACTCATTTCTTTGGGTGTTTTCCCGAGATGGTTCGGGCTCAATTATACTAGGGTGCGGCTTTGATTTTGTAGTTGTGCTATCGCCACCTATTAAGCCTGCAACATTTCGAAGATTAACCACAGGCTAACCCCGTCACTTTCTCCTTCGAGCGCTCCTCGAGCAGTTGGTCGGGCTCTTTCGCGAACTCTGCTTTTGGGATCGGTTTGCAGGTTGGGTCGATGGTAACCTACTAGTTAGCATCGACTGGGGTCAGCAACTGGGACTCCGTTGGGGTCAGCAGGGGCACCTCATTGCTAGGCACCAGATTGTTGTTTTCGCCATGATAACCAGGCTCAGCCTCAACGTTCAAGACAGTAGACTGAGAATATAATATTTTTTAGCTGGCCTGAAATTGAGACTTTAAAGAACAAGTGTAAAATAGAATGTATTATAGAGATTTGTATCAAATCACCACTATTATACTTAGCCCCACAGTGGGTGCCAAACTGTTTACCCTTACAACGAATAATAATTGAATTTATACGCGATTTTGAGGACATGTGGATAGATTCGACACAAATGATCAAGAATGTTAGATAAACTAGTTAAAGATATAATGAATCACCAAATCAGTTGTGAAGTTAAGGTCTGGCTCAGATTTAAACTGACCAGCAGTTTTGTCCTCGTCCAAGCCCTTAATTCAAAGCCATATATATATATATATATATATATATATATATATATATATATATATATATATATATATATATATATATATATATATATATATATATATATGTGTGTGTGTGTGTGTGTGTGTGTGTGTGTGTGTGTGTGTGTGTGAAGAACATCAATTAAATAAGAACTTTCAATAGCTAGGAAGTGGAGAAATAAGTTTGCATTGCCTTGATATGCGTATTACAATATTTCCTATTGAAATAAAAGGTTTCCCTTTATATAGCAGGAGAGTTTCATCCCTAGTATAATTCTAAAAATTGTAAAAATCCTCCTTTCTTGTCAATTATTGATCCGCTACCAACGTCGGGCGAGATATGCACCGTGATATCCTGTGTGGTGCGTATATCACGACCCTCTATTAGTCGTGTGAAACTGTTTCCATGCTTTCCGCGGTCTCGAAGCCGTTCTAGGTTTGGGGAAGTATTGTCCTATCATGCAGTCATATTCTTGTTTCGTTTGAACCACGGGGAAGCCGGGACATGCATTAGCCCCGATTTCACCCTTATACAATAACAAATATCAAATACAATATTTTTATCAATGTAACTTATAAATAAAATTTACGTATACATGGATAAAATATGACTATGTTTACTAGAAAATGGATAAGGGTACCTAAAGACCAAAATGCACAATCCCTACGTAATAATCAGAGGCTGATCCAGATTTGAAGCTTAAGGGTTCCTACATTGGCTTCAAGTAAATTTACAATAATAACTGGATTTAGGGGTGTTCAAAACCGATCCAAAACCGAAAACCGAACCGAATCGAAGCTTAATGGCTTACTGGTAATGACTTAACGGCTTAACGGACGGGGAACAAATTGAAATTTTTTATTAATGGCTTATCGGTTTGGGGGCGGATTATTCAATTTTCTTAATAGATAATCCGTTAACCCGTTTAAGATATATATATATATATATATATATATATATATATATATATATATATATATATATATATATATATATATATAAGAGAGACGTGTAGTGTACGCATAGTGTACGATTTAGAATCAACTAGTGCGCTTTAGATAACAACTTAAAGATAGTAATCAGATAGCAGAAGACAATAGTCTATGCTCGCTGAATAGTATGAGTAACACCCCATCCTTACGGAGTTACAAAATATTATTTATGTTGCACGGGGTGATCCTTTAGGCTACAAAATTTAAGACCCCCTCCCTCGCCCTATCTTTCATCAATTATTTGTGTTTAATAATGAACTTCGCGAATTTCTTATTTTCTTAGCTATGATCATATAGACTAATTCATATAATTTAGTTCTACTGGGACCCACAGTTGTGGACATGTGCCTTCATCGCACTCAAGTATAATTAAGCGGTAAATAATTATGTGAAAAAAAGAAAAAAATAAGAATTTGACCCGAAAGAGAAATTTTTTTTGCCAACATGGTCCACACATGAGTGACGTGTGCTACCGTCCACACGGGGAAGACGTGTTTGACAGTTCCAAGAACAGCTTGTATAAATCTTGTCTTTACACTTTATTTTCTCCCCTTATCAGATCAGTTCACCCCATTACCGACTGCGATCTTTACGCTTCTCTGCCCTAAACCAACAAGATTTTAAGCAAATCCAAGTGAACAAAAACAGGTAAATTTTGCATTTTCTTTTCTGTCTTTCACAGTTTAAACTCAGTAGCTTTTGCTTTCTACTTTTGTTTCTTCTTCTACTCTGCTCTTTTCTGATCTTTGTCAGATTCAGATGAATAAACTTTCGAAATGAATCAGATTCTATGATTTTCTCAGCAGTCTTGATATCCCAAAGTATACATCTTTTACCCCTTTTATACATAACAATGGATCTGATCAGATCATCGATCCAGCTTTGATCATATGTTAACTCGAATGCTTAAGTAATCTGATTAGTTTTTCTTGACTTCTGTTTCGTATGTTTACTAACAAACTTAGTTGACTTGTTCATACTAAAGGAAGTTGACTTAACAAAATATGCATAGTTTGTTGCAGCAGTATTCAGTATTGAGTAAAGAACAAAGCTTTATGTTTTCTTCTATACCATTACTTGTTAGAGAATAAACCTGTCCTCCATTAGTCAAGGTGTCAAAGCAGGTTATAATAGTTATTGGCGGTCTAATGCCTTAGATTTTAGGTTGTATGACCTGATTCTTTAACATAGTATCAAAATAAAATATTGGTAAGCTCATTTCTTCTGGTCATCACTATCTAGTCGCCTGTTCTACTCAAGAGTCGAGACACGCTATCGCCTTCAAGAGAAAACCTTCAAGTTCACTATTAAATCTTATCTCACGTTGGCCGGATCCATTCTCACTCTTCAGCCTTTGACTT
Source organism: Nicotiana noctiflora (assembly GCA_032618575.1). Classification (NCBI taxonomy): domain Eukaryota; kingdom Viridiplantae; phylum Streptophyta; class Magnoliopsida; order Solanales; family Solanaceae; genus Nicotiana; species Nicotiana noctiflora. The sequence goes on along the minus strand of JASVEL010012368.1, from coordinate 96,585 downwards.
TGAGATGCATCAGTCTTCCCAAAAAATAAAATCTTAAAGTCCACATGCAAAGCCTTGGAACCAAGTTACAGTATAATAAGCTTTTATAATCTAAAGTTTTGGATTAAATACTCAGCTTCTTTCACACTACCGGCACCAATAGTTGCACAAGCAGTACACTCTTTTGTTATCCACCCCATATCTATGACAAACTTATTCAAGTATGACTAAAGATGCTTTACTTTTGTAACCATTGAGCATAACTGAATTAGCAGTGTCATGGTTTGGAGTAAAGTTCAGTATGGTATATGAAATCCATTTTCAATATGGTTCTAATTTTTATTATGAAAGTCGTCTAGAAGCTATACAAACACTCGTTCTGTATGTAAATTGTGACTGTAGAGGCTTTTAAGCTGTTCTCTTCATTTTACTAACACTTCTACTGGCTGTCAATGTTGGTGGGGTTCAGTTATCTGACACGTTGAACACACACTTGTTGCTTGCTAGTATCTTTGTGTCTTGAATACCAGTTGTCAGTCTGCTGTGTAGCGCATTGAATATTCTTTCTTGCTTTTCTTCTAAGGTATGTCATCTTCGGAAAATCCAGAGATTGTTATTGTTGAGAGGGGTTTTGGAAACAAGGAGAAGGAGGAGAAAGAAGATAAGAAAGATGAGCAAAAGGGTGGGTTTATTGAAAAAGTTAAGGACTTTATCCATGATATTGGTGAGAAAATCGAGGAAACAATTGGTTTTGGAAAACCAACTGCAGATGTAACTGAAATTCATATTCCTCATATCAATCTTAAAAAGGCTGAAATAGTCATTGATGTGCTTGTGAAGAACCCAAACCCCGTCCCTATTCCTCTCATTGACATAAACTATGTAATTGATAGTGATGGAAGGGAACTGCTTTCTGGATTAATCCCGGATGCTGGAACAATCCACGCACATGGTTCAGAGACCGTCAAAATACCACTTAATCTGGTTTATGATGACATCAAAAATACATACCACGATATACAACCTGGAAGCATCATTCCGTATAGGATCAAGGTTGACCTTATAGTTGATGTGCCTGTTTTTGGTAGGTTAACTCTGCCTCTTGAGAAAACTGGCAAGATTCCTATACCTTACAAGCCAGATATTGATCTTGAGAAAATCCATTTTGAGAAGTTCTCTTTCGAGGAAACTGTAGCAGTTCTTAAGTTGAAGCTGGAAAACAAGAATGATTTTGATCTTGCGCTCAATAGCCTTGATTATGATCTTTGGCTATCAGACGTAAATGTTGGCGGTGCAGAGCTTGAGAAATCAGCTAAACTTGAAAAGAACGGAATCAGCTATATTGATATCCCCATAACCTTCAGGCCCACTGACTTTGGCTCTGCTGTTTGGGACATGATCAGAGGGAGAGGTACCGGCTATACCATAAAAGGTAATATTAATGTGGACACACCCTTTGGAGCAATGAAGTTACCTATTAGCAAGGAGGGGGGTACAACCCGTCTCAAGAAGAACAAAGAAGATGGGGGAGACGATGATGAAGATGAGGTATGTTAGCTGTTCCGTTTTCAAAAATTCAGTGTTGCTCATCCATTGCGCTGATTTGAACTGTTTCTCTGTGCTCCTGAGTTGGAATAGTCACTCTCTTTTCCAAGCTGAGCATTCTGAGGGTTTGCTTTCATTTAGCACTCTGTTTTGTACATATGTACTCCCTCCGTCCCAAAAAGGTCAACACTTTTCGGATTTCGAGAGTTAAACTTCTTAACTTTGACCATGAATTCGAAGATAGAATCTTTAAGCTTTTGAAATAAAATTTGTATATTTGGAAATTACATAGAAGTACTATAAGTCACAATAATAAATAATTTAAAATATTTAAAAGAAATATGAAAAAGTTGTGTCCAAAGGACAAGTCCTTTGACTCATAATCTGAAAAGTAATCATCTTTTCGGGGACGGAGGGAGTATATGTTATTGATTTGACCATGCATCTTCCAAAGGAACATGAAAAGACAAAAATGTCTATCTCTACTTGTGAAGTAGGTGGGGAATTAAAAAACTTAATTATATCAAGGGAGACTGCAAGATCATAGATGATTGATCGTTGGTATCCGGCACTGCTGAATGAACCACCCTTATAAAATTAGTTACCATCCTCCATGTATATAATCTAGAGAGGTAACAGAAAATAATGTCTTCTGTGAATTCTGAGAAGCCATGCCTCTTATGTGAATAAGTATGTGTTGTATAAAGAGTAATTTGTGCTATTCAATCATCTGACTTAATTTCTTCATAGAAAGATCATAGTCTACTCTGCAAAGTAAAATCTCTCTACGTAGGCATATGTCTGTCTCGGTTATCTCTTATTTAAGTGAAGTTGCTACACAAGTAGCATTTTATCGATCTTGTTTATCATCACTTGATCAATTGTTTTACTATGGTTTTACATTTTATGAACTTTGAGCTTCAACGTCGGTGTAAAGAACAAAGACATCTCCGGTTCATCGGTGTTTGCTCATTACGGTCCTTCAGTCACCTAGTTCCTACTTGCCACTTTTTTTTTTTTTGCTTATCTTTATGTTTTTTATTTACTGAATTTTGTTTCCTCAATTTGTGGCTGGGTGGATGTCATCTTCTAATTCTATTTCAAGTTCTACTGCTACGTCATAGTAGTTTGTTTTCGCCCCTTGGCTGTACAAACATGTGGCAGTGTTAACCCTTTGCCCTTCCATTCACAGGATTGAAGTTGGAGAGCACCTTTGCAAAATCCATACTTGTTTGAGGCTAGCTTTATAGAGGAAAAGTCATCTGCTGATGGGAACTTTTAGTCCCAAAATAAATATGAACTTTAGCATGGATGTGAAATATGTCTACTTAATAGTTTATTTCCGAACTATGTCTCTGAATGTGTAACTCGTTGTGATGAGGTACTAATTGTTTTATGAGTTGTTTGCTATCATTGTTGTGGTTGATATATTATGCCCCTTGATGTTCAGACATCGCGAGTCACAACTAGCTATTGACATTCTAATGTTTGTTGTTCTTGTGTTTCATCTTATCTGGTTGTGATTCTGTATCTGCTCGGATTAAAAACAAGGGCCGTAAGATCTTTCAACACCTAAGTTGGTTAGAGCTAGCATAGTCTGTGTTGGTAGGAGGTAGCAGGTATACGGCAGAATAGTAGAGGTGTACGCCAACTGGATTGGACACAACTGCCATAAAAAAAGGTTGGTTAGAGCCAGTTAGGAGATAATCTAATTACCACATTTCAACTCATATATTTGGTGTTATCTATGGTTGCCATGGATTATTAGCAGCTCAATAATTTGACTAAAATGATAAGTTTATGGCAAATTCAAGATTTTCTTCTCTTATCTATTTTCTTCTTGGCAACTTCCTTCCCGTGATTATGGATTTTTGAGGAGATAGTGTTGGATGGCAAACAAATGTCAACGTAGCTCTGCGGACGTAAATGGAAATGTGGTTATATGCAAAGTACTGCAAATGTGAACCAAGACACGTGCTTGGCTAAGCTTACAAGCTGGTTAAATTAGTTTATGAATCTTTAGCTTATATGAACTTTGAGTTTGACCAAGACTTTTGCTTTGTAAGTGTTGTGGTGATGAAGATAGTGTTTGTTTCTCTTCAAATATTTTGTCCTATTTAGGTTTTTTTTAATGAGAAACTTTTATCAATTTATTAATTATTATAAATTAAGATTATATGCTTATCATAAAATAAATTATATTTATCATAAAAATTATTTTATCCAAGCACAGTTACATTTAAAATAAAATGATAAATAGAATATTTTATATTTGAATCGATCTCGAATTTTAAATTGAAGAAAGTTCGTTAGTTTGGTAGTTAAATAGTAACCTTAATCCCATATGTATATATATATATATATATATATATATATATATATATATATATATATATATATATATATATATATGTGTGTGTGTGTGTGTGTGTGTGTGTGTGTGTGTGTGTGTGTGTGTGTGTGTGAGCGCGCATATGTGTAGTAATCTTTTTTTCCGTGCTTTCTCACATGGTATTAGAGCGGTTGAGTCCACAACTTATTGTCCAAGAGAACTAGACTGGGAAACACAAGCAAAAGAATTACCAGCAACATAAGTATCAGTTTGAACAACGAGGCTACTTGTGGAGATATCTGCTTACTTGCTCGATACAACAGAGGCTACTTCTGAAGATGTCTGCTTACTTGCTCGGTACTGAAGGAACTCATTGTAGTCCCCTTCAGATAAAGAAAGTCCCTGGTTACCTGTAGTTTCGATCTGAGCAACATAAGCATTTTTGGATGGACGACCATGTAAAGAATAGCACACGTCACGAGTGTGTCCACGTTTATGACAATAAGAGCACTTGGGTCTAGATATTCCAAAACGAACTCCTTCTCGTCTATTCTCCATAGTTTGAGATGCCCGATTGTCCACGGGCTGGGATACGAGAACAGATGAGTCATGTATCTATGATGAGCTCACTGGGTGACTTGGTGCTGCAGCAATGCGAAGTAATTGAGAGAATAATTCATCAACTGTGGGAACAGTCGGACTAGCCAAAATCTGATCGCGTATTGAGTCAAGATCATTAGGAAGTCTAGCAAGAGTAAGAACTAGAAATATCTTTTGTCGCTGCTCTTGTTGCCTTTCTACACTAGCAGAAACTGGCATCAACTTCTCAAATTCCTCCATGACTGCATGTACTTGTCCCAAGTAAGTAGACATATCTAATTCATGTTTCTTTAAATTTGTCATCCGCGATAGCACATCATAGAAACAAGATATGTTATTAGTGTATAAAGTGCGAGCATTTTCCCAAGCCAAATAACATGTCTGGAATGGACGAAACAAGAGCATCAACTTGGAATCAATAGATCGCCACATAATACTGCATAATTGAGCATCGATCTTCTCCCAATGTGCTTTGGCCTTTTCATCTCCTTCACTAGACTTCTTGCTTAAATAATCTCGAACACCTTGACCTTTACATCACAGCTCGACAGACGAAGCCTAAGCTAAGTAGTTTGAACTTTCCATTAAAGGTTGTGAGGTAATCATAATACTAGAATTGCCAGAGCCCGGATTTTTAGACGCGAACATATCAACTCCCAAAGACATTGTTAGATTGAAGAGAGGTCTATAAAATTATAACCAAATAATAGAATCAATTGAAAATTCCCTGCAACAGATGAAAGAGACACTATTTGTTTTTGCCAAAAAATTAGCTACCCGAAAAAAAATAATGTAGTCGCCGGAAAAACTCAAGGTTGTTATAATCAAACGAAAACAGTATGGGTAGGGCTGGAATTAGTAGCCGGCCCAAATATTCTGAAGAAACATCTTCAAAAAATGGCCGGAAGTGGTTGTAAGCGCTCGCCGAACCCTAGCTTCTAATAGCGCGTAAGGGCGACTGTGGAGGGTTTTACCGGAGATGTTCACTGGGGTTTGGTCGCCGGATGATGACAGATCTTGTGGTAGTGATTTTGCACAACACTGATGGGGAGAGAGATAATGCAAACATCTTTGAAAAAAGTCGCCGGAAAATTGAGGCACGACGACTTCTGCTATGTATTCTAGTTCCCGGGTGTATCTCACCACTCGACTCTAATACCATGTGAGAAAGCATGGGAGAAAATATTACTAGCAAATCCTCTCCTGATCATATCTCTAGTAATAAATAACTTTTTTCAAATATTGCGTATTCACAGTCTTTTCCCACTGCTACTTTAGCTAATGGGTCTCACACTAAAGCAAAATGAGTTGGACAAGCGAATCCCCTACCCTCTATCACTCTAGATTCCGTTCTTTATGTCCCCGGCTATCTTTTTGATCTTGCATCTGTTAGTCGTTTGACTCGTGCTCTCCATTGTGGGTATATATTTTATTGATGATTCTTTTATTATACAGGACCGCAGTATGGGACAAACGATTGGAACAAGACTTGAATCAGAAGGCCTTTACTACCTTAACTCACTCAATTCCTCCAAGACATGTCTAGTTACAGATCCCCCAGACCTAATTCACAGATGTTTAGGAAATCCAAGCTTATCCAAGCTTCAGAAGATGGTTCTTAGTTTGTCTATTTTATCTACATTAGAGTGTGAGTCATGTCAGCTCGAAAACATACTCGAGCCTCCTTTCCTCGTAATATTAAGAGTCATAAAGAGTTTGTTTTTCTTTAGTTCATTATGATATATAAGGTCCTAGTAGAGTCAGTTCAACCTTGGGATTTTATTATTTTGTTAGTTTCATTAATGATCATTCAAGATGTACTTGGACTTTCTTAAAGAAAGATCGTTCTGAGTTGTTTTTCTATATTCCAAAATTTTTATGCTAAAATTGAAAATCAATTTGGTGTTTCTATTCACACTTTTCACAATGATAATGCTTAGAATATTTATCCTCTCAGTTTCAACAGTTTATGACTTCTCAAGGAATTATTCATCAGACCTCTTGTCCTTATACCCCTCAGCAAAATGGGGTTGCAGAGAGAAAGAATAGGCACATCATTGAGACTACTCGCACACTTCTCATTGAATTTCATGTTCTGTTGCGTTTTTTGGGCGATTCAATTCTCACAACTTGTTATTTGGTTAATCGGATGCCTTCATCTCCCATCTAGAGTAAGATTCCATATGCAGTATTGTTTCCCCAGTCACCCTTATACTTTGTTCCCCCTCGTATTTTTGGGCGCACTTGTTTCGTTCATAACTTCGCCCCTGGGAAAGATAAGGTAGGTAGCTCCTCGTGTCCTCAAGTGTGTCTTCCTTGGTTATTCTCGTGTTCAGAAGGGATATCATTGTTACTCACCTGATATTCGTAGGTACTTTATGTCATCTGACATCACATTTTTTGAGTCTGAACCTTTCTTTACCTATTCTGACCGCCTTGATATATTTGGGGTCTTACCTATACCGATCTTTAAGGAGTTTACTATAGCTCCTCCTTCACTTTCCGCCACAGAAATCTTACCCATTCCAATTGTTACGGAGTCTAGTATGGCCTCGCCTAGATTTCCCGCCACAGGAACACCACTCTTGGCATATCATCGTCGTCCGCACCCAGCATCAGGACCAGCTGATTCACGTTTTGCACCTAACCCTGGTCCTACTGCGTACATGTCTCTTCCTAGTACACCGATTATACTTTAGAAAGGTATACAGACCACTCTTAATCTTAATCCCCATTATGCCGGTTTAAGTTATCATCGTTTGTAATCACCCTATGCTTTTATATCTTCTTGACCCCTGTTTCCATCCCTAATTCTACAGGTGAAGTATTGTCTCATCTAGGATGGCGACATGCTATGACTGACGAGATGTCTGCTTTACATACGAGTGGTACTTGGGAGCCCGTTCCTCTTTCTTCAGGTAATATTTTACAAAAATTTATGAAGTCAAATGATCAGCTTGCTGATATTTTCACCAAGTCTCTCACTGGTCCTCGTATTAGTTATATATGTAATAAGCTCGGTACATATGATTTATATTAATTTTGACAGAAAAAAGAGTTTATCAATACTTTTTATTAAATATTGCAGCAACTTATTATTAATTTCAGCATTTGGATCTAAACATGTAGCTGTTTATTTATTAAATTAATTTCAGCACTTAAAATTTTTGAGCACCTAATACTTATCATGTACTTCAAATTAGCTAATCCAAACGTGCTTTAAAAGTAAAAGGGAACGTCAAATATTCTGTTTGCAATCCAAGTTTGAATGGAACATCATAACAAAAGGGGAAGTGGCCGGTAAGAGGAAGAAGGAGAACATGGCAAATTTGACCTAAACACAAGAAAAATACACGGTATTTGATTTGTTACCAAGTTCTATTTACTTTTTGGGTTCCTGTCTGATTTTCGATATTTGTATTGTGGATATAAATTTTTGCGGGTGCCACTAAATAAGACATTTTAATACCTCTTTTAATTTTTTGACCTCGCTTGTTTTATGGGCAGAACTTTAAATTTAACAAGTATTACTTTTTGTTTTTCCCGTCATTAGTATTTTTGACTTTTGACCTTAAAGATTTGTCCGTAGGGCAAGGCGGGGTCAAAAAATCAAGACCATTTATATTCAATGTCACTTGGTATAATTTCCAATAAATTTGCACAGCAAAAGGCCCAATTAAAAGGGCTCTTTATCAGAATATCTTTTATTTTTATAGTTTAAATTTAAAATATTTAATTAAAAACAAAGAGATCTCATCCAACCCACACTATCCTTGGTGATGGTTTACTAGTGAGTTACTAGTTAAATTCCATGAAATACATGTTGATTGCTGATTTCCCAAGTAAACATAGATGGTCCCTCTTTCTTTGCAAGCTTTGGGATTCTTGTATAATTACACATAAGAACATAGTTCTCTTCTATTCTACACTAATTGTTGGTCAAAATTTTACGGTATAGCCAATTTTTGTATTGGTCAATAAAAAATAGGCAGCGTTACCAAATTAATAAAAAATAGTCACTGCTTTATTGCAATAGATGCCGGTCCAACATAATATACTGGAGTTTAGTGCACTTGTGTAAGAACTCCAGCATATTATATTGGACCGGTATACTTTGCTGGCTCCAGTCTCCAGTATATTATACTGGACCATTATACTTGCTGGAAATCCAGTATATTATGCTGGAGTTCGAGTGTATTTATGCTGGAACTCCGTTATATTATGCTGGAGTTCCAGCATACTATTATGAAACTCCAGTATAATATACTAGAGTTCAAGTATACTTATGCTAGAACTCCAGCATAATATACTGGAGTATTTTTTGGGTTTTGAACAGTGTTTTTGCTCAGATTTATCTTTACATAAAAAATGGCTAAATTTTAATTACTTATAAAATTGAGCTATTTTTTAACGACCATTTATAAATCTGGCTATTTTTAAAAATCACCCTAATTATTGTTCCATTCAGGTATAGATGCACAGTCGTACCGAAATTGACAATTAATGGAGTATTGTTATGAATAGAATTCTATTCAGAGTGAATGTCTATCCTGTGGAGAGTTTTACTTTGTGACTAAGTCATATTTCTCCTATAAATAGAGAGGTCTTACCCCATTGTAATTCATCCCAAAATTCAATAAGAATTCTCTCTCCCTACTTTTAACTGCAATATTGTTCTTCTTCTTTTAACACGTTATCAGCACGAGACTCTAACCAATTGAGTAGAAACTTTGGGATTGAGCATAATGATTGTCAATTGTTTCATGAACTTCCTTCGTGATTAAAATTCTGGATTTAAGGTAAGTATTTTACTTTTGTCTTTCAAATTCTTAAAATTCTATAAGTTGATTTTATATACAGACAAAGACAACAAAGTTTGATTATAACTGTAATGGAGTTTTTAAGAAATTACACCCACATGAAGTGGTAAAATTTCTATGTCTTGCCATGATTAAATTCATGTTTAATTGTGGGCAAAGAAGTAAAAACCCGTCCCATTGAATTTGCTCCATTCTCATTCCCTTTAGAGAATGTGATAGCAGTATGTAATAAGTCTGAAAGAAGACAAAATTATTACCGTGAAGGTATCAATGGATGTGGACGTGGCAATAGACGAAATTATAATCGTCATCATTGTGATAATGAGAATAATAAGGATTCTCAAAATAATCCTTCACTTTGTGAAAGTAATATTTGTCATCGATTTGACATGAGATTTTATAAAGAACATATAGATGATTATGGTCCATTCATGATGTGAATGTGATAACATCTTACTTATGAATACATATTCATTCTTCAAAGAATATGAACGTGCTAGTGGTAGCGAATATACCACATTCACCTCTAGAAGAAGGTTTGAGATGATACCATAAATAATGTCATTATTATGACATGAATGGTCATTGGTCACGTACCTATTGTACGCCAAAATATTTTGGCATTATGATTATTAAAAGACAACGGTAATGCAAGAAACAGATCTTGCATATAATTTTGACCATACATATAATGGTGTAACTTTCTCTTTAAAAGAGATATTCACCACATGGATGTTGATGAATCTGTAGTAGTACAAAATTACCTGAGAGCTCTGGAAGAGCCAATTATTACTATTTTGGAGAAACACAATTAGTTACCAATAAGATATTGTGTTGTAGTACGTCTCAAAGAAACTTATTCAGTTTCCAAAGTATACGCGAAAGCGGTTGATTATATTGAGACTGTAAATAAAGGAAAAATTTAATATCTTCTATTACTACAACTTGTAGCAGGGTAATATGTATGTGAAAAGTTACCCGCTTTATTCTCCAAGTTGTACTACATAAACAAAAGAATATCACAATATAGTGAATATTTATTGATATAAAAACCCATATCATAATAAACGTGAAGTTTTTTCACACATCATGGTATAAACCTGAAATTTATCAATATTGATAATTTATCCAGTTGGCATAATTGATTTAGCCATATCAATTTAAGCATGATGTGAAAAAAATAAAGAGAATTCACATAGATAAATATTAAAGAACTAGAAAGTTCTTTACGAATTCTTTTATGTGCATGTTCTCATTAATTAATATACCAACTAAAATTGGGATTGAATCACATGAATGCTGGAAATATCAAAGGTGAATATGGGCTCATTCACTTGCCATGTATACCACATAAGATGCATCTATGAGATGGTTACATGTGCGATTATTGCTAACCCGCAACATGGTGTTTGCGAGGTAAGCTTGCTCAATAATTTAATTTAGAGCATATTCCAGATTTTCTATTCAAGAAGTTCATCTTGATAAGTTGGTCTATATCATAGCTGGTTTAGCAAAATAATATATTGTGCCTCCACTTAATAGCTAAACTATTGCTTATGAGAACAAAGTTTATATATATCAGTTTGATATATGTTATATACGAAAGTATATTATTTTCTCCCCTCACAAGTGGTTGAGGGTCAGGAACCAAATAATTTCATCTTATTATTATTGATGTGTAGTGTATATTTTGATTAACACCATAACATACAAAAATGGGTTCTCAAAGTTAAGGAAACAATTTAGTTTTTCTAACATGAGGGAGAAATAAGATACACCAGTTGAGAAAAGTTACATGGAATAAATTATCATTTATACATCGAGATCCACGAATAAAATAATATGAACTTGAAGTTCATAAAAGGATAATTCATGTGCAATTTATTGCAAAGCATGCCAGACGCATTTGCTGACCCAAAGAAAGTAACTATGTTCTCACTGCAAATATTCATATTATAATAAGTCCTAGAAGGACAAAGTCTATGGTAAACTTAAAGCGTAAATCAGTTTCAAATAAACTTTTTGACAAAGAAGATGAGCAAATGATCAAAAATGATCATAATGCATGAGGTAAGTAATCTAGAAGATCACATGACATAACACTTCATAAAATCTCATGAGAGATTCAAGTACCTGAATATATGAATGAAGAGATCTCTATGTTATGTCGTTATGAAAATATATTGAAACTGATATAAAATCCTTGTCAACGTCAACCTTCAAGAAGCTAGTGTACAAGATTGGGATGCGAAGGCTTAAGGATGTGAATTGATGCTCTCATAAGGGGGAGTTAATGCGTGTTGCACTCTTTTTCCCTTACAAGGTTTTGTCCCACTGGATTTTCCTTGGGAGGTTTTTAACGAGACAACCAAAAGGCGTATTATTAGATATGTGCACTCTTTTTCCTTTTCTAGTATTTTTTTCCACTAGGTTTTATTTTAGTTAAGGTTTTAACGAGGCACATTATTATTGAATAGACATTCAAAGGGGAGTGTTATGAATAGAATTCTATTCAGAGTGAATGTCTATCTTGTGGAGAGTTTTAATTTGTGACTAAGTCATATTTCTCCTATAAATAGAGGGGTCTTACCCCATTGTAATTCATCCCAAAATTCAATAAGAATTCTCTCTCCCTACTTTTTCTCTGCAATATTGTTCTTCTTCTTTTATTATTTCATAACAAGTATTCTTTTATTTTAGTTGACCAGTCTTTGTATTTTGTTACAAGCACTTTTCAATTATGGTTTTGACCACGCTAAAAGTAAAAAAAAGGAAGTTTTCCTTGCATACCCCTTATTTCACTTGAATAGTTTCTTTTCTCGTGTGAATTTCTTTTTAGTTCTTTAACGACCGAATTTCTCATCTCTAGATTAACTTAATAAAGTATTTTGAATTTGGAAAGTTTTTGAACTTTTGTGGCAAAAGAAAATTATTCACCATGCGATTTTCCAAAAACTTATTTTGCATATTCTGAAGCAACCAAATAATAATAGAAGTACTATTTGTGGACGTCATGTCACACACTATTAGCTTTGGCAATTTGAAATATTTTCAAATTTTACAACAAGGAAATTTTAAATACCCTCGAACTAAAACCATCAAGGATTATGGTGGATGAATTGGATGCCCTCACCTATAACCAGAAATTTCGAATACGAGTCCTGGTACCCGAATAAGAAACGCTTCCCCCTTTAATGGATCTTACGCCGCGCAAATACAAATTAGTCGAGGCCAGAATTGGAGAACGGACACTAGATAATAAACCAAACAAGAAAAAAAAAAGACTAACACAGAATAATCTCATCAGCAAATATCACAAACAACATGAAATAATCAATAAACCTTGCTCTAATTGCTTTCATGCTTTGGAATAGAAAGCAATTAGAGTGAAAAGAATTGGACATTAGTTGCAAATATCAATTTTTCTTTTGTAAAAAAATTTTATACCTGGATTTCCTTTTGAACAGTCGTAAATATTGAAATTGTCATGAAGTGAGATATACAGAGAAAGACACCTATTACTATAAACAGCAATAATTATTCTTTCTTGTTCTCGTAACAGATGTACTTAATGCTTTTTTTTTTTATTAACAAGATTTATTTATTAAGAATGTATTGAAAAACGCAAAATTAAAAATGATTTCCAAATGATAACATCAGAATTTAATTCATTTACTTTAAAATGGAAGGTTCAGAGACGAAGCAATAGCATTCATGCATCTCTCTTCGAGGAGGCGCTTAAAACGGCAAGTGGGCTACGTTAAAAAAATACTTTGCTTTATGAATAAGAAGAGAGAGCTCTAATTCATAAGTCAACAATGTAGGTTGTATGAAGAACAAGAATAATTTTACTTTTGATTTTTCACTAATACCTAATAGAGGCGAAGCTAAGATTTAAAATTTGTAAGTTCTAAATTTGACAACAAACCCATAGTATATTTTAGTTACCGCATTCACAATTATATATTAATTATTACAAATTTAAGTTTTTTTAATACAAATACAAAATCTGCATAAAAATTATTAGGTTCGATTGACCCTGTAAAGTATACCTACCTCCACCCCCAATGCGTGGTATCTATTTGGACCCCACTAATTTAGATTGCGCAACGTAAGATCCATTAACGGGGAAAACATTTCCTATTATTTTTTTATTTTTTATATTTAGGACTCAGATACGAGACTTTCGATTAAGGATGACACTGTTTGGCTTTAAAGCATTGGGCTTCAAAGATTTTAAGCATTGGGTTTTAAAGTCTAAGAGTGTGAATTGGAAATGGTGGGAAATGAAAATTTGAATGAAGTGAACTTTTGTCTTGAACTTTGTCCTTCATTGGCGAGGGACAACTACATTTGTGTGTATATATATTGAATCACTTCTTAAAACTCTTAAAATGAGTTGAAGAGAATGAACCATCACGCCGCCGTCGTCGCTCGCTCGCTCGGCTCGGCTTCGGCTTCAGCTTTGGATTTGTCAAATGATCGATCGATAAGGCTACTTTGGCTGTGGTCCTGGTGTAACCGTGGCAGGACGCGTAAACTTCTGAACATACACCTTTTCCAGAACAAACATCACACCTCTTTCAATAATTGCCTATAAATTCTAAGCCATGACTTCATTTTTAATACACGGAAAAATTACAAAACTTCATTCTTTCTGAAAATATTGCATTCTAATTCGTAGTCTCTCTCTCAAATTCGTAAGTGTGATTTTGCTCCGTTCTTTGAGTTCGTTGGTATCCTGCAGTTTGTATTGCCACTGTTGCAGGAAAGTTTATTCCGTTTCATCCTGGGAGGATTTAATCCATTACCTTGGCAACGTGTGAGGGGATTAAAATTTCTTAAAGGACGCACAAGCGAATTGTAAACTCGAAATATTTCTTCTTTTTTATTATTTTCCAGTTTCTTTATTCTTCTAGCAGTTTTCTGATTTTGTGTTTAACATTAGCGATTCACATACAATAAATCCTATTCATTCCACGATAAGTTATCAAAAGGTCGGTGCGTGACCTCATATTCACCATCTGCACACAACCTTCTTTCAACCTCGAATAGTCTTTCTTTATATAGTTTTTGATTTTGAACAATTGATTTAAGTTAAATTAGTGATGAATTTGGGACATGCATGCACCATTTCATCACGGGAATTTGAAATTACGTGTAGAATTTAGGGAACAAAAGGCATGATAATCATGTGAGATAGGCATGGCCAATATGGAACATAAGATTAATAAGTTTGTCAAGTGCTTGCTTGTATAATTCTAAATAACCAATAATGACTTTGGTTGTTCAACTAATTAACCTTGACTTTCCATTTACCCTGCCAAACCCCACTTTAACTATGTTCTTCGTTAGTTTAGTTTCAATTAATGCTTTTGTGCATCGATGGCGTAAAAAACGTATAAGATTATATCTTTATAAGATAATTATAAATAAATTTTATGATATATTTATAATTTGATTAAAAAAAATATTAACTAATTTGCTATAACATATTCAACTATTAATGGTGTTAAAAATATTATACTACCAATATATATCAAACTTATATTTTTCAGTTTTATTTCCAAGTCATTCTTATTTTTCTTATGTTAATGGTATAAAGAATATTACAAGTGCTAATTACTATATCGCAACGATGAGAAGCGCTATAAAAAGAAACTCATGCAATTTTCCATTTCCACTTCTTCTTGTTCTTATTCTATATTTATTTTGCAATGAATAATTAGAAATCCCCACCTGAAGAGTAAGAGTTTTCCTTCTTTTTCAGTATTTTTTTAATTTTTAGCATATTTTATTATTGAGCTCAAATACTATGAGCCATAAACTTGAGTCCCGAACCCATAAAATCAAAATTCTAAATTTGCCTCCACTTAGTATATGTAGTGTAGCAACACTGATTAAACATGTAGCAACATAGGATATTCACGTTCTGAAATATTTATTCTCAGTACTGGTCAGCAGCTAGTACTAACCAAAACAATTGAGAGAAATTAAATTAATTACACCCCACGATATGAAATAATATTAGGTATATTATTGTTGTTGTAAGTCCGCTACAAGTGGTGCAAGAACATGGACGGTTAGAAATTAATTATTTACTTACTTAAAAAGCCTGAATGCGAGACACATATATAACAGCTCAAAAAGAAAATGATAACAATGTGAAAAATGAAGAGAGATTAGGATTTGGTGCATGCATATATGTACTGAACGAATGAGTACATGATGTGTGCCTTGAATATATGATTAATTACTTAATCATATTAGTTAGGACTAAGTTTTAGTTGTTATAAATAAAATTTTATTTACGGTGAGTGTCTATATTTAGAGAGATTTTAAAAATTATTACTTGATGATTAAGTCACTCTTTTCCTATAAATAAAGAGTTTGTTAGTCTTTTTTTTATTGGTTTATAACATTAATTATATTATTACATTTATTTTATATTCATTGCTTTCTAAGAGTCTTATATTCTTGTCAGAGACTACAGTGAAGGTTTATATAGTTGATCTTAGCTTACTCAAAACTAAAAAATAATTATTACTCTAGCCGTCTCATTTTTGTTGTCAATCTCAACTTAGTTAAAACCGGGAAATAATTATTACTCCAGTCATCTCATTTTTATTGTCAAGGTTACTAAAAATACTTGGCCAAAAATGGTTGTTATTTTAGAAAGTCAAGATATAACAACAACAATCCAGTAGAATTTCACCCAGTGAGGTTTGAGGAGGGTAATATATACGTAGATCTTACCCCTACTTCGAAGGGGGGAGAGAAGCTATTTTGGGGAGACTCTCAGCTTAGAGATAATAGATCCGTGACAACAAAACCCGTAAAAATAATATCAACAACGTGAGAGATAGCAAATAAATAAAAAAGTATTACCCCACAAATATTATATTAAAGTGTGAAACACAACATAAAATGATCACTCGACTACCCCGCAACCTACAGCCCTAATGCTCGACTACCCCTTAACTTACAACCCTAATGCTCGACCTCCATACCTTCCTATCTAGAGTCATGTCCTCGGAAATCTTGAATCACGCCATGCCATGTCTGATCACTTCGACCGAATACTTCTTAGGCCGCCCTCTACCTCTTTTTGTACCTGCCAAAGCTAACTGCTCACCTCCTAACCGGCGCTCTCCTATGCACATGTCAGAACTATTTAATCTGCGCTTTCTGCATCTTGTCGTCCACTAGAACCACATCTATCCTCTCCCGAATATCTTCATTCCTAATCTTATCCAGCACCTAGTGTGCCCACACATCCTCCTCAACATCCTCTTTTCTGCAACTTTCATCTTCTCGATATGTAACTTCATGACTGGCCAACACGCGGCCCAATGCAATATGGTCGGTCTAACCACCACTCTATAGAACATACCTTTAAGTTTCGGTGGCACATTCTTATGACACAAGACTCCCGACGTTAATCTCCATTTAATCCATCCCACCTCAATACGATGCGTAACATCCCTGTCTATCTCCCGCTCTCTCCGGATAATTGAACCTAAGTACTTAAAACTTTCTCTCTTGAGAACCTAAAGATAGAATTAATTAATTCATTTTCCATTTTATCCTCAATATCGATTATTCTAAAATTAAATAATATCAATAAAGTGCACATTTATTAAAGAAGGATAAGCATAAATTTGTTTAAAAAACATATCTTATTAGTATGATTTTTTAGGGGAGTGCAAAAGGCAAATATGACAACTAAATTAGCAGAGGAGTAATATTCTTAAAGTAACTATAATAAATTAGCATAATTTAATGCACACATTTGACCTTAGTAAATTTTATTAGTATAGTTAAGCAAATGATGCAACCGTGTAGGGGAGAAGAATCTTAGACAAAGGAAACATCCCACATTTTTGTTAAAGAAACATCAACTAGGAATTCAGCCGCCCCCACTTGATTTATTTAGAAATATATTCATTGAATCCCACTGCTTTTTTCCATCTCTTTTCATTTCCTCTCTCTTCCCACATAACTAGAGGCATAGTATATAATAGCAGATCCAGTATAAAATTCTCATCAATACATTCATTTCCCATATCTCAAACCAAGAATAAGAATTTTTTTTCCCAAGATCAATTTGAAGTGTTAATACAAGTTCTTTGAAGATTTAGCACATCACAAAGAACTCGTATTAAAAAAATATATACTATATTATCACTCGCGTGAATTGAAGAAAACAAGAAAGAGTGATCAGGAGAAGTAGTCCAGCCTCAGTGATCAACCAGGAGCACTTTATTAGAGAATTTCTTGGTAAAGGTGACAAATTAAGCAACATTATGGATGTTAAAACAGTGTTAAACTCCAATTACGAGTTCCCAAGGAAAAATGGGAATACTTTAGACTATAGCAGATTATTCTCACAAGGGCAATATGGGAAAAGGATATCCTATTTCAGCTTAGAGTCATTGTTTTTTCGGAAAAGGGCCTAAAATGCCCCTCAACTATCAGGTTTGGTCTAAAAATGCCCCCCATCCACCTATTGGGCCAAATATGCCCTTCTGTTAATGTTTTTGGCTCACAAATGCTCTTTGAGTTAACGGAAGGACACGTGTCATCCTCTTATTGGTGCATTCTAAATATTTCATAATTAATTTAAAAGACACATTATTCATACCTGAAAAATAAATAAAAATTTTCTAAAATACTTACAAAAGTTAAAAACTGGAAAAAAAAATCTTGTTTTAGTAAAAAACTTTTGTAAGTATTTTAGAAAATTTTTATTTATTTTTCAGGTATGAATAATGTGTCTTTTTAATTAATTATGAAATATTTAGAATGCACCAATAAGAGGATGACACGTGTCCTTCCGTTAACTCAAAGGGCATTTGTGAGCCAAAAACATTAACAGAGGGCATATTTGGCCCGATAGGTGGATGAGGGGCATTTTTAGACCAAATGTGATAGTTGAGGGGCATTTTAGGCCCTTCTCCGTTGTTTTTTCTACTTTGTCTAACGGCATCTTTGCTACTTCTGCCATTGATACTTCCACCATTGCCTGCACCGCCACATTTTATGTTGTTGCTACTCCCAATTTTCATTATGGTACTGCTTATGATCCTGGCTTTCATGCCTTCCAATTTGAAGGACAAACAATCACATACAGATTTTTAGTTACTCTATAATTTTATGGTTACTTCATAGTATACAGTTTTTCTTCTTTCATTCACCTAAATAGCAAATATATATGTATACGATCGAAATCAAGTATGCCTGATTCCGTGGGTTCGAGGATCTCTTCGAGAACAAGGTCGAAAAGGATTAGGCGCGAGCCCGATAGCAAAGTACAAGATTCGAAAATTAGAGTGCTAGATGAACACCGAGGCCACATGTGACCGACCTCGAGATAATACCGTTATGGTTTTATAACGGAAAGAGCGAGATTTTCGCAGTGTCCCTAAGATCACGACGTAAATTTCCGAACGAATTTGTACTAGGCGGTTTGACAGTTGTATAATAAGATTCCTTACTACAATTGGAAGTGTACCTTATTTATGATTCCCTAACTATATAATGGGGACCCCAATCATTTCCTTACTACAATTGGAAGTGTACCTTATTTATGATTCCCTAACTATATAATGGGGACCCTAATCATTTGTAACTCATCAATCATTGAGAAGAGAGTATCCATATTTCACTTGCTTGCTTACTATTCATCTAACTTTTCTTATTATTTTATTGTTGTTATCCACCTACATTGAGGCCGCCGTTGTTCGAGGTCAAGGTCTGCTTATTCGTTGGTTTGACTTACTTTACTCTTTAATTTATACATTAGATTCCTTGTTTATCAATTAATATTGGATGAAATCATATATCTTTAAATTCACAATACAAGTTTAATTGTTACTCAGATTTTAGGGTAAACAATTTGGCACCTACCGCGGGACTAAGGATAATAGTGATTGTTTTAGTGTTGATTCTGTAATGCTCGTAATTTTCACGCATGTTCTTGTCAAGAATTTTTGCTCTCAGTTTGAATCATATCAAAATCACAAAATTCACCCGTACATGGTGATGATGGTCTTGGACTTCCCGGGGAAAATGATAATGTAGCTGCTCCAGAAGCCGGTAAGCCACCAATTAACCCCGGGGAAGTGCCGATTGCAGAATCGGTCGATATTAGTTCCTACATTACTTTGTTTGCGAACTTAGGCGCGGACCCCAGAAGAAGTGTATGCAGGAAAGTCCGATCTGGGGGCCAAGGAACACAAAGTGTAGGAGACGGGGAAGTTAGTCTCCAGGTAATATTGGAAATGCTACAAGCTGACCATGTTGCTATCGCTCAGCCTCAATGTCAACATAAAACTTCGAGTGTGGTCGAACCAAAAATCACTCGTCGTACTGAGCCATTTCCAGAAAGGTCGAACGGTAATGGATCGGGGATTGGTCCTGCAATTATGAAGATGCTCGAGGAACTCACCAAGAGAATCGAGTTGGGAGAGAAAAATAAAAGATAACGACGGGAAAGTGGAAACATACAACTCCCGTGTTGATTAAATACTGGGGGGGGGCCTGATCTTAAAAGGTTTGGATACAAAGAAGTTTGTGCAAAAGTCATTTCCTCAGAGTGCGGACCCAAACCCACTCCTAAGAAATTCTGTATGCCGGATATACCTAAGTACAACGGGACGAGCGATCCTAATGAACGTATCACTTCATAACATGCAGGATTAAAGGAAACCACTTAAATGATGATGAGATCGAGTCAATTTTGTTAAAAATATTTGGGGAAACTCTATCAAAGGGAGCAATGATTTGGTATCACTACTTGCCACTGAATCCTATCTACTCGTTTGCTATGGAAGCAGATGCCTTCGTGAAGGCACACACCGGGGCCATAAAGGTCGCAACAAGGAAATTGGACATTTTTAAAATGAGAAAGATAGGTGATGAAATACTAAGGGAGTTCTTATCCGAATTTCGAATGGAGAGAACGGAATTGCAACTGGTCACAGATGATTGGGCCGTTCAATTTTTCACCCCGAGATTGAACGAATGGAGTTCGATAGCGTCATGGTAGTTAAAGCAAAATTTTATCAAGTATCTAGTTGTAATTTGGGTGGATATGCATAATTGTTATCAATCGAAGATCAAGCATGGCCAACTAGGAGCCTCTCGGGTTCAGTTCATCCAAATAGATTGGCTGTTAAATCCCTGAGGAATACTAACAAGGAACCAAGATCAAATAGAGAACAATATCAACTATATATCGCGGATCGGAGAAATAATGGTCTGGGGAGCAACCCTCCTAGGAACGATCGAAGAAATGGTCAAGGGCAAAATTCTAGGGGACTCATGAATAAGAATGTTCTCAAAAAACATACCAATCCCACGGAAGCACCTCGGTTATCAGAGTATAATTTCAGTATCGATGCATCGGGGATAGTATCGGCTATCGAAAGGATCAAAGACACATGGTGGCCCAGACCTATACAAACTGTACCTTCTCAAAGAAACCCGAACTTGATGTGTAAATATCATGGCACACATGGCCACATGATCGAAGACTGCAGACAGTTGAGAGAGGAAGTAGCTCGATTGTTCAATGAAGGCCATCTTCGAGAGTTCCTTGATGATCGAGCTAAGAATCATTCCAGAGAAAGTGATGCCAACAAAAAGAATGAGCAGGAAGAACCGCAACATGTAATTCATATGATCATCGGCGGGATCGATGTTCCATAAGGGCCTATATTCAAACGTATCAAGGTGTCAATCACCAGAAAAAAGTGGACTCGGAGCTATGTGCCCGAAGGTGTCCTATCATGTAATGACTAAGAAGCGGAGGGCATTTCTCAACCGCAAAATGGCGTCTTGATGATTGATATTTTGTTAAATAAAGTTCAAGTTAAATATGTTCTAGTGGATTCAAGTAGTTCAACAAACATAATTAGATCAAGGGTCGTAGAGCAGCTCGGCCTGCAGGACCAAACAGTGTCTTCATCTCGAGTCCTAAACGACTTCAACATGGAAAGTGAAACAACAAAATGAGAGATAATCCTACCATTAAACGTGGTTGGGACCATCCAAGATATAAAATTCCATGTCACTGAAGGCGACATGAGATATAATGCACTACTTGGGAGGCCATAGATCCACAACATGAGAGCAGTACCCTCGAACCTTCAACAAATAATAAAATTCCCGATAGTGGATGGTGTGAAAATAGTTTATGGGGAACAACACGCGACAAAGAAAATATTTGTAGTCGATGAGGTGATGTCGATACCAGTACCTTCAACCCCAGAAAAATTGAGCACCAAAGATAAGTAGATGGCCAAATAGCAATCACTGTCCCCAGCTTAGACCGAATCGAACAAACATGTAATCGAAGAAGAAGAAAATGATTTCCTTACTTTTTGAACTTTTTTTGTTCCTGAAGAATCAGATGCAACCAAGTTAATGGTCGAAGAGCTGGAATAGGTGATACTGATCGAGCATCTACCCGAATGAAAGGTATACCTGGGAATGGGGTTAACCCCCAAACACAGGAAAAACTCATTCAATTTCTTATCGATATTATTGATTATTTTGCTTGGTCCCGTTTAGACATGGCAGTAGTCCCCCCGGAGATAACAATACCCCAGATAAGCCTCGACCCCAGGTTCAAACCTGTAAAGCAAAAGAGAAGGCCCCAGTCCGAGGTGAAACATGTATTCATAAAGGATGGGGTAACTAAACTTCTTAAAATAGGATCTGTTCGGGAGGTAAAATACCCCGAATGGTTAGCCATTGTAGTCTTAGTCCCTAAAAAGGGAACAAACTTAAAATGTGCATAGATTACAAGGATTTAAACAAGGCATGCCCTAAAGACTCTTTTCCACTGCCTAACATCGATCGCATGACCGATGCCATGACTGGCCATGCGATCCTTACCTTTCTTGATGTTTATTTTTAGTACAATCAAATTCAGATGAACCCGAAAGACCAGGAGAAGACAACATTTATCACTAAGTATAGAACATTATTATTACAATGTAATGCCCTTTGAGATAAAATGCAAGAGCTACAGATCAACTCATAGTTAACAAAATGTTCGAGGAACAAATAGGTAAATTAATGGAAATTTATATTGATGATATGTTGGTTAAGTCACTATGCACTGAGGACCATTTGACTCATTTGCAGAAAATATTCGAAATCTTGAGGAAGTACAACATGAAGCTTAACCCCCAAAAATGTGCCTTCGGGGTCTCGTCGGCCAAGTTCCTCGTCTTCATCGTATCAAATTAAGGAATCAAAATCAACCCAGACAAGATCAAGGCTATTGAGGATATCACCATCGTAGACAGTGTGCAAGCAGTACAAAGGCTAACAAGACAGACAGCCGCCTTGGGCCAATTCATTTTAAGGTCATCAAATCAAAGCCATAGGTTCTTTACTTACTCAGGAAGAAAAATGATTTTATGAGGGCCCAAGAATGACAGCAATAATTGGAGGAATTGAAGCAATAGTTATCGAGCCCGCCTTAGGTACACACTCTGATGGTGGATGAGAATCTTTACTTAGACTTTGTAGTGTCCGAAATAGAGTTAAGTGGTATACTAGTTTGAGAAGAGCAAGGTTCACAATTCCCTATCTATTACGTGAGTCGGACTTTAGGGGATGCTGAAACTAGATATCCAAACTTAGGGAAATTGGCACTTGCATTAATAAGCGCATCTAGAAATTTAAGGCCATATTTTTAGTGTCACCCCATATGTGTGATAACTACTTATCCAATCCGAAATGTTTTGCCAAGCCCGAATTATCAGGACGATTGGCCAAATGGGTCGTTCAACTTGGAGGGCGATATTGAATATCAACCCCGAACGGCCATAAATTCTCAAATTTTAGTTAACTTCGCGGACGATTTTATGCCAACCCTATTACCCGAAGTGTAAAAGTAACTTCTACTAAAATTGGGTACATATCAGGAGTGTGGACCCTCTTCACAGATGATGTCTTGAATGTGAAAAAGTCCGGGCTTGGCACTGTTTTGAAGCCTCCCACAGGTAACACTATTAAACAATCTATAAGAACTTCTAGGATGACTAATAATAAGGCTGAATATGAGGTTATGAATACAGGTCTCTAGCTAGCTAAAAGCTTGGGGGTAGAAGTCATTGAAGCCAAGTGTGATTCTTTATTGGTGGTAAACCAAGTAAACAAAAGCTTCGAAGTTTGAGAGGATAGTATGCAAAGGTACTTGGACAAGCTACAGGTAACCTTACACCGTTTTAAGGCGTGGACTCTAGATCATGTACCTCGAGAATAAAATAGTAAGGCGGATGCACTCGTAAACTTAGGATCGTCAGTCGGGGAAGATGACACTCCCGGGGACTATCGTCCAGTTATCGAGATTTGTGGTCGAGGAGGGTCATGCCGAGATAAATTCTACAAGTTTGACTTGGGATTGGAGGAATAAGTATATTAAATAAAATGGAAAGCTCCTATTGGACCATAAAGAACTGAGGGCTCTACGAACCAAGGCTACTAGATTCACATTGGATGAAGATAGAATGCAATACCGAATGATGTTTAATGGACCACTGGTGGTATGTTTAGGGCCTGGGGACACCAATTATGTTTAACGAGAGATCCATGAAGACACTTGTGGGAACCACTTCGGCGCTGAGTCCTTGATTCGCAAAACTTTTAGAGAAGGATATTACTGGATAGCATGGAAAAAGATACTAAGGAGTTTGTTAGAAAATGTGACAAATGTCAAAGATTTGCACCGATGATTTATCAGCTCGAAGATCAACTTCATTTAGTCATATCTCTAGGACCTTTCATGAAATAGGAAATGGACATCGTCGGCCCTCTACCACCAGGTAAAGCTAAATTCATTTTGTTTATGACTGACTACTTTTCTAAAAAGGTGGAAGCACACCCCTTCGAAAAGATCAGATAAAAAGAAGTTATAGACTTTATCTAGGACCATATCGTGTGTCAACTCGAGATACCTACCGAAATCGTATGCAACAATGGGAAGAAATTCATCGGCAACAAGGTAACAGAGTTCCTCGAACCAAACAAAATAAAAAGGATCTTATCAATGCCGTATCACCCTAACGAAAATGGATAGGCCAAATCTACAAACAAGTCTATCATTCAAAACTTAAATAAGAGGTTGAGCGACACTAAAAGGAAATGGAGAGAAGTTCTACCTGAGGTTCTTTGGGAATATCGAATGACATCGAATTCCAGCACGGGAAAAACCCCATTTTCTTTAGTATATGGCTGCGAGGCCATAATTCCTATTGAGGTCAGAGAACCCAGCACCAGATTTCGACATGCATCAAAGGAATAAAATCACAAGGCTATGAATACCAGCCTAGAGCTATTAGATAAAAAATGGGAAACAACACTTGTTCAGATGACTGCACAGAAGCAAAGAATGGAGAGAGATTATAATAGAAGAACCAACCTTCAACACTTTAGAATCGGGGACTTAATTCTAAGGAAAGGTATCCTCGATACTCGAGAACCGGATGAAGGGAAACTAGGCCCGAATTGGAAAGTGTCATGCCATGTCATCGGAGTCATTTTAAAAGGATCTTACATACTTAGCACGATGGAAAGTAAACAATTGCCAAACAATTGGAATGTGTCGCTACTCAAACGATATTATTACTAAGGTATGATCTTCTCCCTTTTTCTCTTATATTTGATACTAACTTATTGTAGGTGTTCGATCAAAGACGTCGAGAGAACCTTTCTACATGAAGACCTTAGGTTTTAACGCATGCGGTGCACTCTTTTTCCCCTAGATCTATATTTATCCAAAATGGGGTTTTCCGGTAAGGTTTTTAACGAGGCAAACAACTATGTGCTAAGGATAATTCAATAGTATCCAAGGCTTCATTTCAATCAACCTCGAATACTTGGGGGCATCACCCTAGGAGGTTATACTTTTGAGAAAAATACTTCACACTAAATAGTGTCTCGATGGGAAACTTTGTAATGGGCCAAACAGTCAGATGAATTGTGTCCATGTCAAATAATCGAGCCCCGATGGAAAAACATGTATGCATGTATGAAATATTCAAAGACTATATCAAACATTTTGTGTCTCAAAGAAATTAGCCATTATACAAGCTCTATACTTGTGATTTTGTGAGAAACGGCTCAAGGGCCAAAATGAAAATACATCTCAAATACTCGGGGACTTTCATCGATAGTCAACGTATTCGAGTTTTTTAAACTCGAATTCATAAGACCTCAAAGAGGAATCCCTCGACGTAAAGGCCAAGGCGAACATACTCAGGGACTAACATTTCGAACAAGTTTGAAATATTATCGGGAAACATGTCCTAGAGACATACCCGAAGGCTATGGCCATACTAAAGGCTACAGAGAAATAATGAGGCTCAGAGACGTCTGAATTCTGCAATAAGAACTGACATTCGAATTCTTAGAAAACTGATTAATAAAGGCTACCCTCGACAAAATAATCAAAGGGGCGTCGAGAAAATCAGCATTCAAAAAACCTTAAGAGGTATCGAATTATTCAAATACAAAATTGTGCTAAGCCACTAAAAACAAAAGGGTTTCGATCACACTAAACACTCAACAAAAATCGAGGGGTTAAAAATGCATGCAAGGCATAAAGAAATTATTACTAAGTCTTTCAAGCCGAAAAAGGAAAATAATAGCCATCTCTTGAAGGGCATATCAAACTAGCCTAAAAAAACCTAACGGACAAAAAATTCAGAGTTCAAGACCTTGTTTTTACTCAACTCAGATCTGAAGGTCCCACCTTCCCGAGCTAACATAAAATCGACTTAAGCATAGATCGAGGATTCATAAAAAAACCTTAAGAGGCATTCTATTATAAGATTGCCCATTGATTACTAAAAAAACTAAGGGTTTGTCTTACTGTTAATCCGAGGCGGTGCTCACTCATTTATTGAAGTTATGACATCAAAAACTAATTCATCACAAATGAAAATGAAGTAGACTTCACAACAATTTAGAGACGGAGCGGAAAGGAAAGGAATTCCTTATATACATGAAAAATATTTACAATGCCCACATGGAGCCTTCCACAAAATAAAAAGGAAAAAAATCCTAAAGGCCTAGTCTACTTTAGGGGCTGCATCTTCGGGGGCCACATCTTTGAGAACTTCTTCCTCTAGGGCTCCATCCTCATCTCCTCTACTCTCAGAACCACTAGCATAGTCTTCATCATCGTACAGTAAAGTGACAGCCTCATCCTCCAAAGTTTTTTCCTTTTTGATATCAACTGAGAGGTCAAAGCCACTAGCATGCACTTCCTCAAGAGTCTCTCTCCCGGATTGTTGCCTGGCGTGATCGACAGTGTATGACTGAGTTCAGCAGCAATAGAGATCTCCTATGCCCAAATGTTGGCAGCCTTGGCGTCAGCTTGATAAGAGGCCACAAATGCCTCCACCTCGGATTTTAGCCTTTGCAATTTCGGTGGCTAATTTAGCTTCGAGTGCCTCAACCTTCCAGCTCTTCTCCAAGCTTTGTACCTTCACAATTTGAAGGTGACATTTGATCAAAGCCAACTGGGCCCGAAGTATTTCCTTCTCCGAAGCATACGATCCATATGCTACCTCTACCCTAGGGTCTCGACCTTTATTGCTTTGACCTCCTCTCGAAGCTGCTCCACCAGCTCCCCTTTCTGCTGGGCCTGCAAAGTCGAAGTGTTAGTCGCTAAATAAAAAAACACATAACAAATTCCCAAAAAGTTACATTACATGCTCAATGATATCAGTCCGTTCTCGATGAGCCTTCTTCAAGTTGGCTCAAAGGTTCTTGATCTCCTCCTCTTTTTTAATATACAGAAGTTTGAGGCCGTTCTTCTCCTCCATGACCATCTTGATTTTGGCCTCGTATCGAGAAATCTCGACTTGATACTTGGAGAATGCTTGTCGATGGAACGTCACAGCCTTCCACAATGGAAAAAAGTCAGACAAAGAAAAACGAGAATAAAGCACAAACATAGTTGTGGAGGGAGAAACTTACTTGTTTAAGAAGACATTGAGCCTCGGCCAAAAATAAATGAAGCATCTGGGTTTTGACCATCTTCGACCCCCACAAAGCATCGCCGAAAAATATCATTCCTTCCATGGGTCATCCCCACGTTGGGAGTCTTTATGGCCCGGGCATCTCGGAACTGCTCTTCGGAGAACACAAGGCAAGGCGGCGATTCATCTATGTTAATTATCCCAAGTGATTCACTTGGGACATTCTCTTCTCTTTGGAGGGCTCATAATTAGCCTCTTCAGTTTCACCCACCATAAGCCTTCCAAGACGAGGTGCGCTTTTACCGCCCGATGGCTTAGGAACTTTGCTCGAGCTCCTCTCTGAGATTTCTTTGGTTCGAGATTGAACCGTATCAGCTGCCGCAGGTTCAGTGTCCTTCGAAGCTTTAGTGCCCCCCCTCTATCGATCTACCAGCAGAAAGTCGGCATCCTATCCTTCTTCCTTGACATCCCAAAGATGTTGGACCGCTTCTGCAGATAGGGCTGCAGGATCGGCCCTAGGCTTTCAACCCTTATTGTTCTTGGGCTTCGGGGAACTTGTTGGCGAAACCTTTTTCCTTTTATTTTCTTTGGTTCGCTTTGAGATTTTCTCTTCACCTGGTGGTGGAGGCCTTATAATAACTATGTCTCTGATGCCTACGTAAGGGGAAAGTAAGTATTACTGAGAAACGTCAACATATGAACAAGGGAATCCATCATGGTTTTTAGCTTCCCGCCGACCCTTGGCCAAATCAAGCCAACATCGTTCTGCATGTGAAAAAGTGGAGGCCAGTTGTCGAACCCAACCTGCGAGATCCAGAATCGCACCAGGAAATCAAGGGCAAGCTGCGGCATAAAAAAGGAATTAGATCGAAGAAGAAGAGAGAAACCAGGATAGTAAGCATCATCGATGGGATTGTACTTACGTTTCATGTTACATTCCTTTGGGAATGTCATCCTTTCAGTAGGAATTAAGTCGGAGGTCTTGATTTGGACAAACCAACCCATCCATCCTTGATCATTATCCTCACCGATGCTAGAGAATAGTGCCATTGTGGATCGATATTGGAGCTTTATCAAAACACCTCGTTAAAGGCGAGGTCTGTATAGCTTGATCAGGTGGTTGAGGGTAAAAGACATCCCCTTGACCTTACCCAAAAAATACCTTAGCAAATTGACGATGCGCCAGAAAGAAGGTAGATCTGGCCAAGGGTCACCCAATATTGGTGACAAAAATCGAGAATGATTGGATCTACTGGGTCCAGTGATGGATCTGTAGGACCCAATGCGAAAGGATAAGTATACACGCTTAAGTATCCTTCCACATGAGTGGCGATGTCCTCTTTCGGGGGAAGGAATCACCACCTCCATATCCTCCCAATTGTAATTTTTTTCACTTGTTCAAAATTGTCTTCAGTTATCGAGCAGATGTATTGGGACATAGGCTCGTATTGACTTGGAACTAATGCAGGCTTATCGATTTTTAAATCAGAAAATAGCTCGCATGGCCCAGGAATACACTCCTCAATACGAGGTGGCATTGTCATTCTACCACCGGCCGACCGCAATGATGAGGATGCTTTTTTTTTCTAAGTATTAAGATGTTTCAGCCATCGTTGTTAAGAAACTCAAAAGAAGAGAAGAAGTTGTTGCTGCAAAAACGCAAATTGAAAGAAGGATGAACTTAAAGAAGATGAATAAACTAGTAAGGATTTGGAAAGGTTTCAGAAGTAAAGATTGTAAAGTTTGTGAAATTGACCTATTTATAGTGGTTGCTTCAGTGGTTTGGGGGAAGCCAATGGCTGACCATCAGTCGCCTTCAATTAATGACCTTGGGAACTATGTAGACGTGACCTTTTAATCACTTTTGGCGTTGACGTCACGGGATTGACATCATAATCGAAGCATCAGAGGATCAAACGGTTTCCTATCATCTTACTCTAAGAAATGCGGGGACTATCTATATACGGTCGAAATCAGGTATGCTCGATTCCTTGGGCTCGAGGGTTACTTCGAGAAAAGTTCGAAATGGACCAGGCGCGAGCCCAATGGCGAAGTACAAAATTCGAAGATCAGAGTGCTCGATGAACATCGAGGCCATGTGTGACCGACATCGAGATAATACCGTTATGCTTTCATAACGAAAAGAGCGAGATTCCCATAGTGGCCCTAAGATCATGGCGTAAATTCCGGAACGGATTTATACTAGGCGGTTAGACAGGTGTATAATAAAATTTCTTACTACAATTGAAAGTGTACCTTATGTAGGATTCCTCTACTATATAAAGGGGACCTCATTTGTAACGCATCAATCATTGAGAAGAGAGGCAATAGGGCAAGTATTCTAAAAAAAGAAAGAAACGAAAACAGGAAATGAGGTAAGATATAATATCCATATTTCATTTTGTTGCTTAGTGTTCATCTGACTTGCTTTATTATTTTATTGCTCTTATCCACCAACCTTGAGGCCGCCATTGTTCGAGGTCGAAGTCTACTTATACGTTAGTTTGACTTATTTTACTCTTTAATTTATACATTAGATTCCTTATTTATCAATTAGTATTCGATTAAATCATGTATTATTAAAACTACAATATTTTAAGGTAAACAATATATATATATATATATATATATATATATATATATATATATATACACACACATTCCAGTAGCTTATTTACATTCCAGTTTATTGTTACTCTCGATCTCCTTTAATTTCCTTTCACTACTATTTCATTCACCAAATATTAGAGAAGATCTGTGGCAATATAAGAGAAGCGGTATAAAGTACATTTAACTTTAACGATTTGTGACTTTGTCTATTTTGGGTAAAGTCTACTTAGTTTTTCTCAAAATGCCTTACATTATGAATATTCCTATATCTTATATGTTGCCTTAAAATTATTCTCTTTTCATCTATCAATTTAGGACTTTTGTTCGCACGCCAAAGAATATCCACTTAACTAAGTTTTATATTGCCCATCAAAGCATAAGCCCCCCCCAAAAACTAGTATCAACAGACTTCGAACTAAGGTTCACGTGGCTCATCATCACAATTCACGGATCAATTTCCGTAATATTTTAATGTGCCACCCACATAAAACTATTGGAAAATAATGGTGGATTTTCTATGTTTATAATGAAAATACTTTCATTCGATCCTCTTAATTACGACAACGTGCCAAGTGCAAGGTGTTAGGTCCGGACCCTCAAAACACATATTGGTTTTCGCCTACTCGAGACCAAGAAGCATTGCCATCTAAGTATTAGAATCTCTATTTTTGCACGATCGTTCTCTATGCCTAAACGAGGCTTAACCTTCGAAGTATCGCAGTAGCGAGAAATTGACTAGACAGTGAATAGCATGTAAGCAAGGATTTCAGTCATATGACTGTAGTATCAAAACTACGCAAAAAAAGTATCTTGTATGCAAGTTGGCATATTGCTTTTTTTTTTTAAATAAGTTTCGCTAATTCGGTCTGCATATGTTGATCGTGGTAAATAATAGTAATATTTTGTGTAACCATTAGATGCAGATAAGTTCTTGCCCATCATTAGATTGCCCCGAAAGCTCCAATTTTGAAAGTTTTTTCTTGCCTTCTCACTTGATATCACGAGATTATATAATACCGAAATATGCTTTTGTAAGTTAGCCGTATGTCATCTAGAAGTCTTATAGATGTTCTCCGAATTGATGACAAGCAAAGCATTGTCAGTTTATATCCTTGAACCATGTGTTTGACGTTTCTGTACTAGGAACGGAGTGTCTTTTCATAAAATTCTAAAGAGTACAGGTAATTTACAGCAAAGAGTGACAAACAAATACCAGTAATTTGCTGGCAAAATCTCACCAACTCTTCAAATAAGAATGAATTTACTGGTGCTGATTTATTACATATATGTGAGCCAGCAGAGTTTCATTACAGTGCAAAGCTGATAAACACAAAATAACAACAAATACACTTTGTATCCTAATTAAACGTTGTCAAATTTTAAGAACCAAAGCAGCAGCACCTAAGCACAAGGAATCAAGTCCATTTAGACTGTATCACGAGAAAATTACCTCTAGACACTATCTGTTGACATAAAACTAACGATGCTGAAACAGTCAAAATGAGCATGACTTATATTTTGAAGTATTACAGAAAATCACGCTAGAACAGGTTTTAAACAGTCCCTAGACACTACCATTTAGGAAGAAACGAAATAGTAACAACACTTGGAATTAATTTTTTAGGAGTCCACCTGGAAATTCTATATATGGGACTGGTAATATCCTGCCCAAATTATCTTCGAGTGAGGAGGGAGAAACGAAGATAGAAGAAGAGAAGACTTCTACCGGAATTTTTACCCTACACTTAAGTAGTATACGAGAAGTTGCAGCTATTAAACTGTAACTCACATCACATCATCCACTTAGCTGTAAACTATGAAACCTTACTCCATATGATTTTATATTTAGTTTTTCCGCCGCTAAGGAAAGTCAGCAAGCATACCAATATCTGACACTTTAATTCACAAAACAAAATTTCCCACTGTAAAATGTCAGGAAACCTGATCCATTGTTGCATCTCAAGTATATATTTCTCCACACTATTGAAATTGAAAGATCTTCTGACTTCAAAACCTGGAAAAACATTTTTTTTAAGAATTCAGCTTTTGATATCTCAGCTTATTGGATGTAAATTTTGTGGCTTACGTGAACATCTGTGGTCGGTTACGAGAGAGCTGAGGTCTCTTAATCGGTGAAAGGATGAGATTCCTAAGGGTCTGTGAGGGATTGCTTGCTCCAGTTTCAACACCAAGCATAGGACGTGCACCTGCTCTTCTATTTCCAGTATCCACTGGTATTGCTGATTGTCTTGCGGGGGATCCACTCGAGATATCGAAAGGGCCAGAGTTGGAACTATTCTTTCTTGCTGGAGGCCATATGTCTTCTCTTGGTCCTGGAGTTTCAGGAGTGACCGACCAATCTGCGATAAATGAGTCAACTAATACTTTGCTCAAAGGTTAGTGCAGTTTTGAGAGCGAAATATCCAAAATTCGAAGTATTTTGACAATTGAGTGTTCAAATACCAAGTAGAATTCATCTTTAGATGCAAAGAATTTTGTCAATGAGTATTCATACACTAAGAAGAACAAATCTAGTTTGCCAAACTGCACCAACCTCTCATATGCCATGTGATTATTCTTAAAATAAAATAATTACCTTTTCCCATATGATCTCTGTTGTCCATCATATTAGCAGGATTTGCGAACATATCAGGATCTGTCCTCGAAAAGAAATTACTTGGCTGAATGGCCGAGCGCTTTACTGAATCATATTCATTTCTCAACTGATCATACATTTCATCAAGTTTTCTCTTTTGCCTGACAACATGGACCTATGTTAATTCTGAGAGCATGTACCAAAGATAGTGGATTCCAGTAGTAAAGCACTGCACACTTTGCAACCTCCTCAGTCAATAGATTATAGTGGATAACTTGAGCACACTTTTGCAGTTCCATCGGAATTCCTTTTTTTTTTCTTGGACAAATAGAATCTCTGTTAAAAACTGTAAGAAGAACCTGGATTTCTCAGCAAACTTTTCTTGGAGTTCCTGCTTGTCTTTAGATAAGCTCTCGATCTCTTGTTCCAGCATTTGGCACTTTTTAGCCGCTTTCTGGTATGCAGTACGCACTTGCTCAAACTTTTCAGCGAATTTCTCTTGCATCATCTCACATTTCTGTTGGTATTGAGCGACTAACTTGTTTACCTTGAATTGCATTTCCAATTCCTTTTGCCCAATGTAGAATGTCACACTTTTGTAGGCACTCTTCATTACTGGGTATGGTTAAGGAGAAAATAATGAAGCTAATGTAAATACCATTTCTGAAAGGTGCTATTACACTAAATCCAATTTGGGAGGCAGTACGTTACTTTAACTGACCCAACTTCACTATGTTTTAAAAGTAAAACTGAATATTATTACAGATGTTGCAACACAGCGCTGTGAAGGATACATATCTGTGGTGATATTCCAGTCATGACCATCTGCATGAGGGTGAACAAATATTAACTAGGATGCTGATGATGAAATGTGTGTATGATTAGGTCACAGGAACTATAAAAGTGATAAAGGAGCAATCCTTTCACGGATGTATGCTTACATTTGTCCATTCATCACTTGGATTGACATCCACAGGTTTCATGAGACTGAGGCAAAAACATCAGATAATTAATTACATGATAGCCAATTCGACAAAATGCCACACATTACTTTTAGTAATTAGATAATGCTAGTAAAAGAAAACCAGCTACTATATTAAATTTAGCAGTGGAAAACAAAAACAATTTTCTGGAAGTGTCATAAGCCCCACCCCCTCCTGACAAAAAAGGAAGGAGAAAGAAAAGATCTAGAATAATGAATCAAAAGTAGAAAGGGACAAGAAGCTAGAGAAGAAGCAAATTTAGGATATAGTTATACACCTTTTGCGAAATCATCGTCTTTAGGTGACCAAAACAACACTTCAACCATATGGTGATATTAGATAGGACTAACCTTTTAGACAGAACTTGATCACAGATAGGACAAGCGGCATCATTGCTGAGAATCTTACTAGCATCGTTCGGGCCTATTAACATTGTTAAGGAATCATAGCAGTTGTACACCAAAATCATATCCATGAGGAAACTGTACAAAAAATACATGTCTGCAAGGAAACAATATTTCTTTTTCTTTTTGGATAATGGTGGTGTCAGACCATATTCCACGCATCAATTAAGCCATCAGTACATGCTACCTCCCACTAATATAGTTAACGGATAGTTCTTCCACCAAGAGATTGGAAGAATGGAAGAATTCACTTAGTGTCACCTCTGTTGGATTCAGAACTTGATTCCCAAGATTGTAACTCTAGTTCTTCGACCGCCAAGACATTCTCTTGGGGGCTGGAACACACACAAAACATATGCATGTCTATATGGTATACATATAAAATTAGGATACAGAAAACGTGGCCACAAGTGGTGGTGATGGCCTGTCCTTCCAGTTCTCGCCAGCAAGCATTGCATCTCATCTCAACATTCAAAGATGATTGTCAATTTCGTAGCACATTATACAAAGTTCTGGAATCATTCAAAATTCTGAGCATAACATTCCTGATCCAATGCATTCTATGGATATAGACACAGAATAGTCAAAGAAATGACAAAATTATCCCTACAGCAAAGTCTTGACAACATTGCAGAACAACCTTTGCATCTCAAGTTACAGAAAGGGACAATCCACTAACAGCCAGCTGTAGCTGGCTAGCTGCCTCATGGCAGCTAGAATATCCAATAACTGAAACCTCTAGCTGAAGTAAACTAACTGGGAATACAAAAATGACAAAACTAGTTTTGATAACTGGCATAGAAAAGCTAGCTAACTATCACTTGAAATTGCCTGCTGCTTATGTGTTGAAAAGTCAGAGTTTATCATGGTGATGAATACTCAACTTTCTGTAAAAAAAGACATCATGATTACGCATGAACCAAGATAACTAAGAATTCAGGTAAACAGAAGTATTAGCCAGAATGCAGTTGCACAGCAAATTCTTCAAAAATGGTAGAGAAAATAGTTTAAACTATCCGGTGCTTAAAATCAACTAAAGCCAACTAAAAGGTAACTGTATATAATAGATATAAATTGACAAACTGTAAAATATATAAACCAGCTATCAGCTAAACTACATCGGTAGTGTAAAATGCTCTCAGTTTACAACAACAACTACTACTACTACAACTACTATGTCTCAAAACCAAACAAGTTGGAAATATGATCTCAATGCCTCAGTCCTATACTTTTTAAACTGCGGAACAGATAATAAGAATATCAAGTGCTTAAGCAAAAAAATTTCACCTTCAGACGAGCTCAGTAAATGGCTTTTCTACAATACTTTTGATCAGAAACCTGAAAATAAAGGAGAAATATATACATGATCAACAAAATAATTTATAAATAAAGAAAAACGCAGACAGTGAGATTCATTTTATTTCGTAGTTACAAAATTTGAAATACTCCGGAATAATCAGAACAAAACAAACAAACATCAGAGCCTAGAAGAAATATATATACGTAAACAACAAAATATTACCCAAAACACACACACACACACACAGCGAGAATTCTGCTTCGCACTTACAGAATTTGAAATGCTCTTTAATAACCAGAAGAAGACAAACAAAAATCGGAACCTAGAAGAAATATATACGTAATCAACAAAACATTACAGAAAACACACACACAGCGAAATTAATTTTGCTTCGTACTTACAAAATCTGAAATACAAGCAAAATCGGAACTTAGAGTTTATAAATCGCCGATGAATATCTCAAGTGTAGGAAAAACCTGAAATCAGAGGCAAAGAAAATAACGCATTTGAAATTGAAATTCAAATCGAAATCCAAATCGCGAGGTACGAAACCTATATAGAGCTGTACAAATTCCACAAAACCTTCCACGACTACGAAATCTGACAGCGGCGAAATGTAAGTTTCCTAAGGAATTGAAACGCTAGCACGTATTTTCCGTGTTGAAGCTTCTCTCTTGATCACATATTCATCTGCTACTGATGTCTTATTTGAATTTTATTGAAATGGCGGCAAAATTTCGGCATTTATAGAGAATCCGCTGACCCGACCCGAGCGGTTCTATTTTTCCGACCCGCTCTATGCAAATGAACTGTCCCAATTCGCAATTAAACTTCTGTTCTTATAGTTTTCTTATTATTAACCGTGTGAAAAGAAAAAAAAACACATTTTGTTATAAAACGATAAAGCAACAAGAACAATATTGCAGATAAAGCAACAAAAACAATATTGCAGAGCAAAGTAGAGAGAGGGAATTCTTATTGAAGTATGGGATCGATTACAATGGAATAGAACCATGTATTTATAGGGAGATGGTGACTTAGCCACCAAGTAATAAACCCTAGATTCTCTCCAAATATAGACATTTACCATAAATATAATTTTATTTATAACACTCCCCATTGAATGTCTATTCAATAGATAATGTGCCTCGTTAAAACCTTAACTAAAAGAAAATCCAATGGAAAAAAAAAATGTAGAGAAGGAAAAAGAGTACACATATCTACAATACGTCTTTTGGTTGCCTCGTTAAAAACCTTGCAAGGAAAACCCAGTAGGACAAAACCTTGTAAGGAAAAAAGAGTGCAACGCGCATTAACTCCCCCTGATGAGAGCATCAATTCACATCCTTGAGCCTTCACATCGCAATCTTGTGCACTAGCTTCTTGAAGGTTGACGTCGACAAAGATTTTATATCACTTTCAATGTATTTTCATAATGACATAACATAAAGATCTCTTTATTCATATATTCAGGTACCTGAATCTCTCATAAGATATTATGAAGTGTTATGTCATGTGATCTTCTAGATCACTTGCCTTATTTATTATGATCATTTTGATCATTTGCTCACCTTCTTTATCAAGAAGTTTATTTGAAACTCATTTGTCTATACGCTTTAAGCTTACCATAGACTTTGTCCTTCAAGGACTTATTATAATATGAGCATTTGCAGTGAGAATATAGTTACTTTCTTTGGGTCAGCAAATGCGTCTGGCATGCTTTGCAATAAATTGCACATGAATTATCCTTTTATGAACTTCAAGTTCATATTATTTTATTCGAGGATCTCGATGTATAAATGATAATTTATTCCATATAACTTTTCTCAACTGTTGTATCTTGTCTCCCCCTCATGTTAGAAAAACTAACTTGTTTTCTCAACTTTGAGAACTCATCTTTGTGTGTTATGGTGTTAATCAAAATACACTGCACATCAATAATAATAAGATGGAATTATTTGGTTCCTGACCCTGAACCACTTGTGAGGGGATAAAATAATATACTTTCGTATATAACGTATATCAAACTGATATAGATAACGTTGTTCTCAAAAGCAATAATTTAGCTATTAAATGGAGGCACTCAATAAATCATTTTGCTAAACCAATTGTGATATAGACCAACTTATCAAGATGAACTTCTTGAATAGAAAATCTGGAAATTATGCTCTAAATCAAATTATTGAGCAAGTTACCTCGCAAACATCATGTTGCGGGTAAATAATAATCACGCATGTAATCATCTCATAGATGCATCTTATGTGGTATATATGGCGGGTGAATGAGCCCATATTCACCTTTGATATTTTCAGCATTCATGGGATTCAATCCCAATTTTAATTGATCTATTAATTAATGGGAACAAGCAATGTGTAAGAGAATACGTAAAGAACTTTCTAGTTCTTTAATATTTACCCATGTAAATTCTCTTTTATTTTTGCACATCATACTTGAATTAACATGGCTAAACCAATTATGCCAACAGAATAAATTATCAATATTGATCAACTTCAAATTTACACCATGACTTGTGCAATTATCAATAAACTCCAAGTTTATTATGATATGTGCTTTTATATCAATAGACATCCACTTTATTGTGGTATTCTTTTGTTTATGTAATACAAATTGGAGAATAAAATGGGTAGCTTTTCACATACATATTACCCCGCCACAAGATGTAGTAGTAGAAGATATTAAATCTTTCCTTTATTTATAGTCTCAATATAATCAATCGCTTTCACGTATTTGAAAACTGAATAAGTTTATTTGAGACTTACTACAACACAATACATTATTGGTAATCAATTGTGTTGCTCCAAAATAGTAATAATTTTCTCTTCCATAGCTCTCAATTAATTTTGTACTACCACAGATTCATCAACATCCATGTGATGAATATCTCTTTTAAAGAGAAAGTTATACCATTATGGCCATTGTCAAAATTATTATAGGCAAAATATGTTGCTTCTATTACTTTTGCCATGTAATAATCCACTACCATAATATTTTGGCTAGTCACAATGGGTACGTGATCAATGACCATTCATGCCATAATAATAAAATTATTTTCTTATTTCAGCTCAAACCTCCTTCTAGAGGTGAGTGTGGTATATTCAGTACCAATAGCATGTCCATATTCTTTCAAGAATGAATATGTCTTCATAAATCAGATGTTGTCACATTCCCATCATGAATGGACCATAATCATCTATATGTGCTATATAAAATCTCACATCAAATCGATGACAAATATTATCTTCACAGAGTGAAGGATTATTTTGAGAATCCTTATTATTCTCATTATCACAATTATGACAATTATAATTCCGTATTGCCACGTCCACATCCATTGATACCTTCACGGTAATAGTTTTGTCTTCTTTCAGACTTATCACATACTGCTATCACATTGTCTAAAGAGAATGAGAATGGAGCAAATTCAATGGGACGGGTTTTCAATTGCCCACAATCATACATGAATTTAATCATGGCAAGGCATAGAAACTTTACCACTTTGGGTGGTTATAATTTCTTTCAAACTCCATTAGAGTTGCAATCAAAATTTATCGTCTTTGTTTGTATTTAAAATTAAATAATAGAATGTCAAGAATTTGAAAGAGAAAAGTAAAATACTTACTTTAAATTTAAAATTTAATCATGAAGGAAGTTCATGGAGCAAGTGACAATCATTATGCTCAATCCCAAAGCTTCTACTCAATTGGTTAGAGTCTCGTACTGATAACGTGTTATAAAACGATAAAGGAACAAGAACAATATTGTAGAGCAAAGTAAAGAGAGGGAATTCTTATTGAAGTGTGTGATCGATTACAATGGAATAGAACCATGTATTTATAGGGAGATGGTGACTTAGCCACCAAGTAATAAACCCTAGATTCTCTCCAAATATAGACATTCACCGTAAATAGAATTCTATTTATAATACATTTTACTTTCTATTGAGAAAAGGAAAAGAGAATTTTAAAATATTCCACCCGAAATATGATAGCTTATTAATTAATGGTTAACATACACTTGAGGGGACTCCATATAGCGGGGAAAAAAATGAAACTTGAGGGGAGTGGTTAGCTCGAGCAACGCAAGGAAAAAGATCGAAGAATATTCATTAACCTTTGCAAAATTGAGAAATAAAACCACTAACAAAACCAAAATTGTTATATCTGAATATCACATCTGCTAGCTTGAGAATCACCTTAAAGAAGTTTTCATATCTATGTCACCTTTTAATCTCATTGAAGTTAATGTCTCAATTTATGTGATATATTTTTTCTTTTTAGTATGTCTAATTTTTTATATTTAAAAATAATTTAACTTTAAATTTCTCATTTTATCCTATAAATAATTCTAAGATTGAGAGTCCCTTGTCCCTACCTTCTTTCTCCTTTAGGTCTTATGAAATTGTTGTGGGTTGTTGTATCCCTTCAAGTTCCCCCACTACACCCTTAAATGAGCGATATTTGTCCACTTCGTCAGCTAATGGTGTTGCTTACCCTAAAAACGAATAGCAATTAAATTTATACTGAGATTTTAAAGACACGTGATCATTCTTGATATAAACTAAGACAGAACGTAAATAGATATTGAAATTAAATAAAAATAAAGCAAACCGAATGATATGTCTATCTTTGATCCTCGAGCTAGGTCAACCTCGAATCAGATAAGTATTTCACTGAAAAGTATGAACAGAATAGCAAAGGATTGAGAGCTTAAGAAGATGATATATTGCTTTATGTAACGTGAATATGATGATCTTTACAAATGATTAGACCGCCTTTATATAGTAGGGGAGCCATACCTTTGGTACAATTCTAAATATAGTAAGAAATCTTATGATTGCCTAATTAATCAGCCTCTTTTGATATGTGCCGAGATTTCCACCGTGATTCTCGCCGGACTGCAGATATTTTAGTTTTTCGTTATTTGAATCGGCAAGTTTTCTTTGATCTTGCTCGATCTCTATCCTGCCTGGCTCCGATCTTAGCCGACATCGATCTCGATCGATCTCTAGGTCTCGAGCTTGGCACTCTAACTTTACGTCGCGGTCCGATATAACGTAGAATCGAACCTTGGTCCGCCTCATTCCAGGTCAAGCCCAATTTTGACCGTATACAGATAGTCCCCTCGTTTCTCAGAGAGAAGGGGACGAAAAATGATATGATCTTTTCCGATCACATCTCGATGAGTCATGATGTAAGCGAGAAACCCGACCATGATGTCACTAATAAGTAGATACTAAAACATCCTGTTAGTTCGGATATTGAGGCATTAAATACCAGTCAGTTGTTGTTGGCCACTACCGATATTGAACCATCGTCTTCAACCTATAATTGTATCTTTCTTCTTTTGCCCAAACTTTACTTTCAAATCTTCTTTGATCTAATCTCTAAAATCCTTTGCCTCCCTAAAAGCTCTGAACTTTCAGATCTTTGGTGTTTCTTCGCCTCTTTCATCATAAAATACCAAACACCACTCCTCGTTTTCCAATGTTCTTCACTCGCAAAAGTAATATGGCTAAAACTTCAAAATTGATCCCCAAAAGGAACATGCTTCATCGTCTCGACCGGCTGGTGAACCACCGGAGGTAGAGCTATTTCCTGAAGAATTCATTCCCCGAGGGTGCATCATTGACTCCAACTTCAAGGTTGAAAATACCCCCTCAATTAAAGGGTTGATGCGAGCCTATTTTGAAGCATATATATGCACGATTACCGATAATCTATTGACCAAGTTAAATAGGACAGCAACTAGGTCGACAAGCACGTGGTGGTGCCGTCACCAAAGGAATCAATCACTACCCATATGGAAGAGTTTCTAAGTGTTTAAAC
This sequence comes from Nicotiana noctiflora, assembly GCA_032618575.1. Taxonomy (NCBI): domain Eukaryota; kingdom Viridiplantae; phylum Streptophyta; class Magnoliopsida; order Solanales; family Solanaceae; genus Nicotiana; species Nicotiana noctiflora. The sequence goes on along the minus strand of JASVEL010012368.1, from coordinate 55,565 downwards.
TTACCCTTTCACATTGGGTCCTTTGGATCAGGTCATTGTAGACTTTTGCAAGAAGTATGAGTGAACATGGGTTAGATTCACCCCTCTTTCTGGAGGATAGTGATATTGCTCCATTTTTCCGTAAGCCAAGTCGATGGGCTTTCCTTTACCCTCAACCACCTCATACGCATATATAGCCCCCGACTCTATCGAGGGGGATTATAAAGCTTCAACGTCGGGCCTTTAAGGCACCTTTCTCTAGCATAGATAAAGACAAGGACCGAAGCTGGATGGGCTAATTTGTCCGAGTGAAGACCTCAGACTTGATCTTGGCCGAGAGTATGCCATTTCCTGAGAAATAGAATATAAAATGTAAGTATAACTTTGTCCTTAATTTCTGCTTATTGTCTTCAATTTTTCATCTTTCCTTATTAAGGTTTTACCTAATACAGTCGTTGCCTGGATGTCGGGTGCGGTTCCCTAACTCGAGAACTTGGTTAGGAGCCTAGTATCGAAATCGACACATGATAAACATGCATGGCACGATTTGGCGAAGGGTCGATGGGAGCCCATAACCATGGTAAGTTTTCCTTGTGACTTAACAATTTGGGCATTGTTCGAATTCCTTTTGATCTTATTTATCTTTCTTTTGCAGGTTTTGGGAAGGATGTGCTATTGAGGCCCCCCATATGGCGATAAAGAAATCTTTACCCAACCATCTGCTCTGAAGAAGAGGAAAGAGTGGAAGAGGAAAGGGACTCTGAGTTCCATGATGTTCGATGAGAAGAAGCCCAAAAAAAGGCGAACTCGTAAGCCCAAGGGAATTGTCATCCCTCTAACAATGGACTCGGTTTGCTGGATACTAGATGGGTCTAAAGAGGATGAAGAAGAAACCAGGTTGGTGGCCCGAGCGCACGCCGACACTGCGGCTTAAAAAATCTCCGAGTCGGAGGGAGCTGAAATTGCTCTGCCTTGACTTGATGAGCTTGGGGGAAGCCTCAGCCAAAGTCGCCAAGCCAGAAAGAGTTGAAGTCTGTGAAAAGGATATCAAGGAGGAGGGAAATGCTGATGTAGAAAGCATGTCCGAGGCCCCTCGAGATAAAGGTGGTGCCCCAAAAGATTACTTGGGGCGATAGAGATTGGAGATTACCCTTCACTTCCTTCATTCTCTAATTTGACAATGAAGGATGCTCAGGCGATGGAGGCTTGCCACAGTGAAGGGGTCCATGGGGCCGAAGACCCTTTCTATGGTTACTTTGTTGGAGAGGAAGACGTCACAGGTCTGGGTGACTTAGAAGTACCGACGAATAGCTTGAATGAATCCTCCTCAACTTTTAACCTATGCGACTAGTACTTGGCTCCCAACATCGATCTCGGGGCATAAATGATCAATTGTCATCTCGGTCTTGGAGGATGTTAGGTTCTCTCTGTTCATGTAGGGGTGGCTAGTCACTATTGCGCCCTCTTTTTTCCCTCCTCGCGGCGGGAAAATCGAGTTTTTGATATTTTGGGTATGGGACAACTCGTTCCTTTTGAGAACTGGGTTTTGCATTTGAAGAGTTGTCACCTAATGATTTATAGTGCATTAGGACACCTTACAAGATTAAACTACAACTACGCTTTTGATAACTAGAGACAGGGTAAGGGCTTTAAAATTATCCTAAGGGGAAGGAGTTAGGCACCCATCGGGATGCACTAGTGTGGTTTCCGGCCAGACAATTATTGTGAATTTGGTGAAATTAACAAGTAAATAAATAAGGCTCAAGTAAGAGGGGATTTAAACACATGAAAATAAAGAACAATCGAAAGAAGAGTTTAAAAAAAGAGTGTGCAAATAAAGGGATAGGGGTACTAGGTTTATTTATAATATGGATCACATCAATGTAATACCCGGTAATCACTCTTAAAGAGAGGGGCTACATGTGGTATTAGTGCACCGATCATCATATTCATATCTACCTTTTCTCACCCTATTTAAGGTACTAAAGCGCGGATTGGTCTCGATTACTATTGCATCCTATTACCCGTCCCATTCTTATCAGTCCCAGAGGTACTTAGGACTACTATTCCTAAAGGGAAGGGATATTAGTCTGATTGGTTTCAAAGGATAAAAATCTAAGGCGACATACAAAAAAACACATACTGCATGTTGGGCAAATAGATAAACAGATACGGGCTCAAATACACCTCTTTGAATAAAAGCACATAACTAGCATGACACATACTTTTAGGGTCTGATTGAAATATTAAAGACGATGGGAGTTTGATTCAGAGCGAAATTCATCAGATACCTCATATAATAAGCCCAAATTAGGCTGCCTGCTGGTTGGAGCAGTTACTAATTAACAGAGGCGAATTTAGTGTTATTGTTGTTATTACCTAAGGCTTGCCTAAGTGTTTAGACGGAGTCCTATAGGTATGATATCTACTTAATTAAGAATGCGGTAAAATAGTACAAACGAAATATTTGTGATCCTATAGGCATGATTGCTAAACCTCGTTAAGTAAGGGAATTATATTGTTTAAAACTGATTCAAAACAGACTGATTTTAAAACAAACCAATTTCAGATTCTGCAAATGATAGTATCTACTATTGTTGATTTAAACCCTATGAACATGATATCTAACATTGAGTGTGAATGAAACGAATTGAATTATTAAGAGTTCCAATAGGCATGATTTCTATATGTTACCTATTTCAGCATTACGAACACGACACTTATTTTCAGCCGTTTAGAACCTAAAACATGATATCTAAGTGGCATGCAGAATTTAAATACGTCCTATAGGCAGGTTATCTAGGTGTGACATTGAGTATGAAGACATTGAGATAAACCCTATAGTCATGGTGTCTAAGATTCAGAATTGAACACAAAGAATTTAAAACAATCATATAGGCATGCTTTACCCTTGAGCATACATGATCACCCAATCCCTTTTTACTAGCCAACCCCCAAATGTTTATTACAAACGAAAAATACCGAATTACAAAAGTAAGAATGAAAAAAACACAGCTACAACCATAGGAAAACTTGATTTGACTTCATATATGAGATATGCAAGGAACCGTATCATTGCCAATGCCATTGATTTTAAAGATTTTCTCAAAGCTGGGTGTGTCAAAGTTCCCTAAGGGCCTCAATAGGACCCAGGCAGTGCTCACACCCAAGTTACACAACCAGAATAGAGATGAGTATAGTGTGGAAGTGCCAACCCTCATGTGTCCAGGTTTAGAGGGAGCTCATGGGTCCCAAGTCAAAGCTTACTTGAGGGAGGCAGAACTTAAGTCTAAAAAGAGAGTGAAAGTGCAGAAATAGAGTTTTAAGAGCTGAGGGAATAAAGGAGAGGGAAAGGGTGATGGGAGACAATAATTAACATTTCAAGGAATCAATACTTCACACAAAGGGGGGCAGGGGATTGGGAGTCCATTGCAAGAAGCCTATACACTTGGGCATGGCATTTGGGCATTCGCAGCAATAGAAAGTGCTGACATGCCTGTGAATCAACCAGAACACACAACAAATAAGGGAAACACAGAGGTTATGATCCTAAGAGGATCAAGCTTGGGTCATGCACAATAATTTGTAATATTGTCATGCCCCAAACTAACCACAAGTATTAAACACATTGGGGTTGGAATTTAAGATTCACAGATCAAAATACATTGATCCGGAACAGGAGAAAGAAAATTACAATATGCTAAATAATAATATTGGGTTATACACATTCAGTAGGCAGACAAAAGTGCAAGGAACTGTAAATAAGCTTGTTGTTGTTGGTGCAGAAAACTTAATTAGAACATACCGGTAAGAAATGCAAAAATGCAGAAAATAAGTATGTTTCCCCACAACCTAACTTTGGCTTTCAGTCGGCTAGGTAAAGAAGCAATATAGTAATAGCAGAGAAGAGAGAGAGTTTAGTGTATTGTGTGTTTGAACTTAAGTGTTATGCCTTGTGTTCGTGTGTTTGAAAGAAAATAAGTACATGGCATTGATAGTATTTTTGAAAACGAGTAAGAGAGAGGTGATAAGCAACAAACATGAAAACAATCATGATTCGGAATCAATTATACAAGTGATTCCCTTTAATTAAGGGAGCACTTGTTTAACGGGCATTGACATGTCTAAAACAAAGAAAGAAATCAATTTTTCAACAGGCTAATAGTTGCCACAAAAGAAGTAGTATAACATTTAGCTAATAATCGAGTCTAGGTACAGAGATACTCTAATTTGGAAAGAATTCAGTAAGGCCAAACAGAAAACAAAATCAGTTAACTTTAACAGGAAAGTGAAATCAGAATTTCAAAAAGGAAGAGTTTGAAATTAGTCCAGAGTTTGAAAATCAGTCAAAGAAGGAGACTCAGTATATAAATAGGGTTCATAAACATTATACATGCAAGGCCAAGCCTGTTGACAAAAGGAAATAGCATACAATAGTAGCACAAAAAGAAAATTCAATAGATAGAAACACTCGAAGTATGACAGTAAGTTGAATTAGTAGTGAGGAAACATAAAATATCAAAGCATGCGAGGATCTCATAATAGCAGGTGAGTAAAACTCCTTTTGACAAATTAGGGTTTCGAACATAATCAAGTTTTAGGGATGATAGAAACCCAAAATCAGAATAATCACACAAAGGAGCAAGAGGTTTCAAAATAAAGAACTTCAAATCGAGTCATGCACTTAAACTAATAGTCTCAAACTCAAAGCCATAGGGTTTTTAGTAATAGAAGAATTTTAAAGACAGATAAACAAAAAAATCGGATAAAAATAAAGTACAAAAACATTCGTCTAATAAACAGTCAAAAGAAATTAGGGATTTAACATGCAAACTCAGGCGGAAGGATAAGACGTGCAAACATAGCAACATATATCAAAATCAGAGAAAAGTTTTGAAATAACCTAACGAGAAAACCCTAATCAAAAAGAGAAAGAGTTTTGAAAGTAGAGTTTTAAAGAGAATTAGAGAAAAACACTTAGAAATTCAGAGCAAACATAGATCTGAAACAGATCTAAAAGAAATCGGAAGAACCTTAGAGGTTAGGGTTTCAGAAGAACCCCAAGATGATGAAAAAAGCTTTGAAAACCATTGATCTAAGCATAAGAGTCAAGAGTCTGACTCAAATAGCCATGGCTGGTCGGAGAAAGGTCAGAGACGACTGAAGAATAGCCATCGAGCAAAAACTGGACAAAACCCTTCATGATATGGTCATGAGACCACAGAATTGGACACGTAGAAGCCATGGGATGTGGATACAGGTCTCCAACGACCTTATAAGCTATTGATTTAGGAGATATTATGATTGTAGTTTGATGGCGGCGGCTAGTTTTTGAGAGGATTTGAGAGATGATTGAGAGAGCAGGGGGGATTCAGGGGCAGCGGAGTTTGGTGAATGAAAAGGGTTTGAGGGAGGAGGTCTAGTAGTTGTTGATCATTTTGATCAACAACCCATATTGAACGGGCAGGTGGGGCGATTTAAATAATAGGGTTTTGGTCAGTTCAGATTGTAATTGGGTTGGGGTAATTTGGTTTATATTGGAGGTCCACTTTTGGCTGTAATTGAAATGCAATTGGGCTAGATTTTAAATAGCCGCTTTTTCCTTATTTATTTTATAAAAAATAGCAATTTAATTTTGAAAATAAATTAAAAGAAAAAATAATTTATAATTTATAATTATCAATTTAAAAATATTGGGATTAATTTTTATAAATATATACACAGTTAGATCTTAAAAGAGACTAATATTGCAATTATATGCAATTTAGATTAAAAATACTAAAATAAACTTATAAAAATATGCAAAAATTCTCTTAGCTATTTTTTAGCATAATATGAGAGTAAAATAAATGAATCGTCAAAAATAATAATTTTGGGAATTATTATTGGATTTTTAACGATAAAATAGGGCAATAAATTGATTTAAAAATATTTAAAATTAAGAAAAAATAATAAAATATTTGTACATACTTATATATTCATGCATATGCTATTTGAAAGTATTTTTCCTATTAAAAATATATAGGAAAAAATTGGGTATCAACAGTTGCCCCTCTTTAACCGGGAATGATGAAAGAGTTGTCCGGTTAAGATACGATGACCAATTTTGACCGAGCAAGACGGTTCGAAGAAGTTTAGGCCATGCCTTGGATTCTGAGTTGCCTACATATCCCTGGACTTACAGGAATCATGCCATATGTAGTTCTGAATCCGTCGGCAGAGTAGCCGATGGAATCTTCCCAAGAACGGACGCAATATTCAGGTGGGGGTAATTGGTTAAGGTCTAATAGGGCTGTGGGAACTGGAGCGGGATCACTCCTACCGAGATGGCCATTGCTCGATGTTTACCGACAAATAAACAATACAAGCATATATTGTGCATGAATTTAAACATGATGCAAATTCCTGCCGGACCATGAATGTTGTCTCTGGACGGTTAGGATGACGTCCTAAGACCATGATGTCCTGGGCCATGAAGCGTATAATAAAGGTAGTGGCGGATTTACTCTATGATTAACGGGCTCTTGAGCACCCATTACTTTTAGAGCCAAATACTATTACTTGTATCAAAAAACTAGTAAATTCATATAAATATATTAATCGAGCACCCAGTCTCAATAGCAATTTTCAAATTAAGAATAGTTGAGCACCTATAGTTTGAAAATTCTGGATCCACCATGAATAAAGGATTCACATGCCATAAAATGATGCTCTCGGGCGATGAAGACGATGCCTCCAAACCATGATGCCTTTAAATAATGATATGCAAAAGATTAAAAGGGATCCTTAGGCCATGACATGGTGCTCTCGGGCTATGAAGATGATTCCTCTAAACAATGACGCATTCGGATGATTTGGCGATCTCTAGCCTATGATATGCAATATTTGGTGATCTTTCAGCCCATGCAATATAGTAGGTGGCGATCTTTCAGCCCATGCAATATAGTAGGTGGCGATCTTTCAGCCATGCAAATATGGATAAGATGGTGATCTTTCAGCAATGCAAATGTAGATAAGGCGAAGATCTTTTAGCCATGTAAATGTACAAAAGGAGACGATCTTTCAGCCATGCAAATATAGGTAAAGTGGCAATCTTTCAGCCATGCAAATGTAGATAAGGCGGCGACCTTTCAGCCAATGCAAATATAGATAAGGCGGCGATCTTTCGGCCATGCAAACGTAGATAGGCGGCGATCTTTCAGCCATGCAAATGTAGGTAAAGTGTATATCTTTCAACCATGCAAATGTAGATAAGGCGTCGATCTTTTAGCCATGCAAATGTAGATAAGGCGGCGATCTTTCAGCCATTAAAATAGAGATAAGGTGGCGATCTTTCAGCCATACAGATGCAGATGGAGATAGTGTTTAGTCTCAAAAGGTAGAATGGTAGCCTTATGCAATGCAGAAAAATGCAGATGGAGACAGCATCTAGTCTCGAAAGGTAGAATGGTAGCCTTATCTAATGCAAAAAAAATATGGATGGAGACAGCGTTTAGTCTTGGAAGGCAAAATGGTAGCCTTATGTAATGCGTAAAAATGTAGATGGACATAACATTTAGTCTCAAAAGGCTTAATGGTAGCCTTATGCAAGAAATAAAATGGAAAATGGTAATACAGCTTTCTTAGCTGATAGCAGATTGCTATATTGTGAGTGTTGGGGACATTGTTATATGTGGATAGCTAATGTGAATAAATGCAATGGTTTTGAGAGTTGTATTCCTGAACAAGGTTCATCTTGTGAGTGTATAGTATGTTTGGATGGTTTTGCAATCCAAGTGTCTGCATCCAAAGAACAATATTGAGTTTTGTAAAGGGGAGGTTAGTTCATATCCCCGTTGGCTTTGCTTGACCTGCATTGGCTTCAATTTTGTGATACTGTATATGTCACTAGGATAGCATTGCTGAACAACACAATTTTGATAATAAGCATGCGTGATTTGGTAAAAGTATAACATAAATGTATAATTGAAATAGTTTTTTAATGAACCGATGACTGTGATGAGGTTTGAGACGTTGCAACATCTCTTGATACGGAATTTTGAGGGTCCTCTTCAAAATTCTGTCCCAGTTTGATGGGTTGATGTTTCAGACTATTACTTGCGATGATTGGCTGAAATTACTTTGGAATTTTGAGGGTCCTCCTCAAAATTCTGCCCCAATTTCTAATTTCGGGGGAAATGAAAATATTATTTTATTGTGACTTAACACATAAGGCCGCTTATGTATCCCCTCTAAAAATGGGAATCAGGTTAGCCATAGTTCAAATTACATCACATAGGGAAAACATAAAGACTACACATAGTAGCACTTGACTGCATCTAAATTAATCGGCTTTGGCTAAACTTCTCCGTCCATTTTTGCAAGTATGAGGGCTCCTCATGTCTGAACCCTAGAAACCATGTATGGACCTTGCTAGTTGGGGGAGAATTTCCTTTTGGATTCATCTTGATGCGAAAACAATTTCTTTAATACCAACTGCCCTAGTGTGAACTGTCTCGGCTTGGCTCTCTTGTTGAAGGCTCTGGACATTCTGTTTTAATAAAGTTGACCAGGATACACTTTGTTCATTCTTTTCCCATCTATAAGAGCTAGCTACTCGTAATGACTTTTTACCCATTCGTGTCGTCGAGATCAGCCTCATGTATGATCCGTTAGGAAGGAATTTCTACTTCAGCGGGAATGACAGCTTCTATACCATAAACTAGCATATAAGGTGTTGCTCCGGTCAATGTGCGGAATACCCCAATAAAGCAAATGATAACTTTTTGTACCATTATTTGTGCTTTTCTATCATTTTCCTCAATATCTTCTTGATATCTTGTTAGCGGCTTCCACATATCCATTCATTTGGGGCCTGTAGGTTGTGGAATTCTTGTGGCTGATTTTGAAAGACACATTCCTTTCATTAGGTCACTGCTGAGATTAGATCCATTATCCATGATGATTGACTTTGGTATACGGAATCGACAAACAATATGGTAAGTCTGTCACGACCTTCTTAGTCTCTACCCTATAGGATGCTGCTTCAACCCACTTGGTGAAATAATCGATCGCTGCAAGGATAAAGTCGTGTCTGTTTGAAGACGTGGGCTCAATTGGACCAATATCATCCATTCCACAGGCGGCGAATGGCCATGGTAATCTTGTTGCATTGAGATTATTTGGTGGCACCTTTATCATATCAGCATGAATCTAATAGTTATAGCATTTGTGGACGTAATGGATGCAATCTGTTTCAATAGTCATCCAAAAGTAACCAGCCCGGAGTATCTTCTTTGCTAAAACAAAATCGTTCATATGTAGACCACAGGTCCAAGCATGAATCTCCTCTAGCAGCTTGGATGCTTCTTTTGCATTGACACACTTTAATAAACCCAAATCAGGAGTCCTCCTGTACCGGATTCCTCCGCTATGAAAGAAATTGTTAGACAACCTCCGCAGCATGCGCTTCTGAGTATGATTGGTAAGCTCCGGGTAATCTCCTTTCACCAAATATTCCAAGGTTTTCTGTCTTCTTCCTCTTGAACATGGGCACAGTAAGCTGGATGATTATGAATCTTCACCGGTATGGGGTCAATGAAATTCTTATCAGGATGTTGTATCATGGATGACAGGGTAGCCAATGCATCGGCAAATTCATTCTGGATTCTGGGAACATGTCGGAATCTTGTCTTTGAGAACCTCTTCCTCAACTCCTGTACATGATGCAGATACGGGAGTATCTTAGAGTTCTTGGTTGCCCATTCCTCTCGTACCTGATGTATGAGTAAATCTGAATCTCTGATTAATAGCAGCTCTTGAATGTTCATGTCAATGTCCATCTTGAGCCCTAAGATGCAGGCTTCGTACTCGGCCATATTGTTAGTGCAGGGGAACCTAAGCTTGGCAAACATTGGATAATGCTAACCGGTTCCTGATACTAGGACTGCTCCTATGCCAACTCCTTTGAAATTTGCTGCTCCATCGAAAAACATTCACTAACCATCATAGGATTCGGGTATCTTCTCCTACGAATGATACTTCTTCATCAGGAAAATATGTTTTCAGGGGTTCGTATTCCCTATCCACGAGATTCTCAGTAAGGTAATCTTCCAGGGCCTGTCCCTAGACCGCTTTTTGAGTTACATAGACAATGTCAAACTCACTTAACAGGATTTGCCACTTGGCTAGCTTGCCGGTGGGCATGGGTATTTGAAAGATGTACTTTAAAGGCTCCATCCTTGATATGAGATACGTAGTACAGGCACAGAAATAATGCCTTAGCTTCTGAGCAACCCAAGTCAAAACACAATAGGTGCATTCCAAAAGAGAATACCAGGCGTCATATGGAGTGAACTTCTTGCTAAGATAATAAATGGCATGTTCTTTCCTTTCTGTTTCATCATGTTTCCCCATAACGCAATCGAAATCTCCATCTAACACCGCAAGATAGAGTAATAAGGGTCTACCTAGATCAGGCAGGACCAAGACTGGTGGTGTTGATAAGTACTCCTTGATTCTGTCGAATGCACTTTGATAGTCGTCGGTCCATTTGGTAGCGGCGTCCTTCTTCAACATCTTAAAGATTGGCTCACAGATGACCGTGGATTGTGCTATAAACCGGCTGATGTAGTTCAACCTCCTTAAGAAACTCATCATGTCCTTTTTGCTCTTTGGCGGTGGTAGTTCTTGAATGGCTTTAACTTTTGATGGATCCAGTTCTATCCCTTGCGGCTCACAATAAACCGAAGAAGCTTCCCAATAGAAACCCCAAATGCACGCTTTGTGGGTTTTCGTTTTAGGTTGTACCTCAAAATCTGTGGAAAAACTTCCTCAAATCTCTTATGTGGTCAGTTGCCTTCTTGGATTTAATGATAATGTCTTCCACATATACCTCTATCTCCTTGTGTATCATGTCGTGAAAATAGTAGTCATGGCCCTCATATAGGTGGCCCTTACATTCTTTAGGCCGAACGATATCATTTTGTAACAATACATCCCCCATGGCATGATGAAAGCCATTTTCTCATCATCTTCTTCATCCATCAGATCTGGTGGTAACCGGCAAAACAATCTACGAATGGCTGCAGCTCATACTTGGTGCAGATGTTAATCAAAATGTGCATATTTGGCAAGGGGAAGTCGTCTGGCGGACTGGCCCAGTTAAGATCCCGGTAGTCAACACATACTCTGACCTTCCTATCCTTCTTTGGCAATGGCACTATATTGGCTAACCATGTCAGGTATTCTACTACCCTGGGAACCTTAGCTTTGACTTGCATAGTAACTTCTTCCTTAATTTGCAAACTCATATCAGGCTTGAACTTCCTAAGCTTCTATTTTACCGGCAGATATGTCGGATCAGTTGGTAGTTTATGGGCCACAATAGACGTGCTTAGACCAGTCATATCGTCATATGACTAGGCAAATATTTCCTCATATTCCTTAGAAATTCTGTGTATTCCTTATTTTCTAATGACGACAAATGAACGTTGATTCGTGTTTCCTTAACATTTTTTGCATCTCCCAGGTTAACAATATCTATCTCGTCCAGGTTGGACTTTGGTCCGTTCTCAAAGTTCTCTATTTCTTTGACAATTTCCTCTAGTATATCATCTTCGTCTGAATCAATTTTTGTTTGTTGCATTGTCTCATTGCATGTCACAGCCATTGCTTCGTCAAGATAAGTAATAGTAAAGTTGTATAAATGAAGTAATAAGAGAAAAATAATAATAAGTGTTGATTCATAAAAAAAGTCGAAATGTTTTTGATAAATTTCATAATTGTTCTGAACATTAAAAATCTTATAGTAAGAACAAAAATGCGAAAAGAAAATCATCTAATAAAAAAATAGTTTATGGTGCTTGTTTAGCCTTGCTACCCCGAGGCTTGCTAGTCTCTGTTTGTTCTGATAGACCAGTTGTTGAGGCACGCTCCTCTGCTTACGGCCTATATGGAAGGGACTTATTCCCCTCCTCCTCAAGGATAACACAGCAATCCATATCATTTTTTTCTAAAAACAAGTTTTTCATTACTGTGAGCGTATCTTTTTCATCCTTTCCATAGATGACATCAGCCTGTTTGAAAGTCTGCTCTAAGTGCGGTATCGGTTGCTATTATGGGTAGTAAATACCATGGCGGAGACCAGTTGTTGAACTCTTCCCAAGTGTATTCATATCCCAGACCGAAAGTAGTGTCGTGCTTCTTGAGTTTTATGGGTTTACCAATCCCCTGAGTTTCTTGCCAAGCCCTTTGCCAGGTTCATACCCACTCCAGTTTAATATACTCTCGATCTTGTTGTCCTACCATTTATCTTTGTCAATAGAATTGACTAGTTCGATGTGGTGGTAGGTTTCTCCACCTAACTTCCTTCTTCCCTCTATTGCTGGAATGTTCTGACGACTGTATATAGGATTGCTGCCTGTGAGCACGTGATTTTTACCCTACATATGAGTTATTCCCATAAATTCAAAATAAATAATTTTTTCCTTATTTTTACAATTTGTGTGAATTTTGTGTTAAGTCAAATAAAAAATACAAAATATGCATTTGCATCTTTAGGAAATTAATTCATTTTTAACAAATTAAAGAATAAATAAAAAAAAATTAGTTAGCTTTTTAAATTGAAAATTGCCAAAAAAGAAAGTAATTAGTTAGTTTTAATTAGTCCTAAATAATCACAAAATAGAAAAAATACAAAAAAATACAAAGAGAATAAAATACAAATTACAATACAAGGATATAAGAGCTAATTAAGGGGAAAATACATGATAAAAAGGCTGAAATTTAGAATCAGCTAGCCCAAAAACAGAAGTAATTCCCAGGCCCAAATGCCCCTTCAGTGGCCCAAATTTACCCGATCCCAATCCATTCTCTTTGATTAATATCGGAAGCTTCTTCATCAGATAGAGACACGAAAATACCGTGTCTCTACCATGCCTCCATTGGAGCCTAGCGTGAAGGCTATTTAGCAGAGAATTTCGAAGAAGAAAAGGGGGGATCTCAACGGAAAAAATCGAAAACCAACAGACCCTTTCCTTCATCCAGAGATCTTCAAAACTCAGTGCCATTCATCCCTTCTTCTCGAACTCATCTCCTTCACTCTTATTTCTAAAACGCACATGCACAAAAGCCTTGAAGAAACAAAGGAAAATTGGAAATTCTAAAAGTTTTGAGAGTTTAAAATGACAAAGAGGTTTCAAAATTAGAAGAAATTAGGGAAAGCAAGGAGGTTCAAAGTTTCTGCTGATTTTTTACAAATTTCGATTTCAATTTCAGAAATTGAAGTTGTATTTGTTGATTCTGTTTTGCCGAGTTCCATATCTCTGTGTGCTCACTGTTGCGAGCTTGATAGGGAGTGACGAAAATAGAACAAGGAAGTCGAGGTGTTCGTTCATAAAGGTTCGAAGCTCTGTCCGTTTGTTCCGATTGAATTGGTTGAGTTTTGCGTGATTCTGTTTGAAAGCTTTCATCGTCGATTCATTCAATTTGGATTGAGTCAACTGCTGTAACTTGCCGAGGAATTAATTGAAAGTTTTGACAGGTTCATCTTCTACTCCTCTTTGTTTCATTAGCGGAAGATGTTTGTGAGTTAGTTAATATACTAATTTATGATGTCGATTTCTCGTGAATTCACTGAATCTCCATTTGTTTGACATGTTTGACTTAGCTTCATCTTCCTGAATTTCTGAAATTTGACTATTGATAGAATTATAAATCAGTGATGCTTTTGCGATTTGAGGAGTAATTTGTGTCGTCGAGTTTTCCGGCGAGTCTCAAGTTTTGTTTGTGTTTGAATTTCGATAACTGAGTTTCGATGATTGTTTCTGCGGTTTCATTGGAGAGATCTGTTCGTTGATTCTGTTTGTTAAGTTAAAGTTTTGATAAGTTTCTTCGATCCTGTTCTAGTTCTAGACAGAGAGTTTCAGCTATTTTCCAAAATTGGATACTCTCATCAGACGAGGTAGTTGTTCCCTCTTAAGCTTAAATTACAGAACTCAATGAACACTGAAACTCTCTATTTCGAAAGTAGCTTTCCCTTCTTCTCTGAAACAAAAGCCAAAACGCAACAGCATGCTTATGTTGTGTTCGTTGGTCACTAGTTTAGTTCTAGTATTCCGACGAGCTTCGAGATTGTTGATGGTCGCTGTATAGAAGGGCTATATTTGTATCGTGCATTGAGGTATCGTCTGGTTGGTTTTCTATTTGAAGTCACTGTCCGAGGTTCAATCCGGGCAGATTCGCGCCTGGTTCAACTGTGGTTGCTCGACGTTGAGGTCGTAGTTAGCCTTTGTTCAACAAGGTTCTATCGAGGATTTCCAAAAGTACCTATGGTTGCTAAAGGTGCATTTGTGGCTCCAAGTGCTTCTTTAATTGGCGATGTTCATTTGGTATGGATGTGTTCTGCGAGGTGACGTGAACAATATTAGTATAGTGACGTGAACAGTATTAGTATAGGAGCAGGAAGCCGCTATTCTGGTTCCAGGGGATATTATTAGTGTCAAACTGGGAGACATCATTCCTGCTGATGCTCGTCTTCTTGAAGGTGATCCTTTAAAGATTGATCAATCTGCTCTTACTGGAGAATCTCTTCCTGTGACCAAGAATCCTGGGGATGAGGTTTTCTCTGGCTCAACTTGCAAACAAGGTGAACTTGAAGCTGTAGTTATTGCTACTGGAGTTCACACTTTCTTCGGGAAGGCGGCACATCTTGTTGACAGCACCAACAATGTTGGGCATTTCCAGAAAGTGCTAACTTCCATCGGAAACTTTTGTATCTGTTCAATTGCTATTGGTATGCTCATTGAGATTATAGTCATGTACCCAATTCAGCACAGGAAGTACAGGGATGGAATTGACAATCTGTTGGTGCTCTTGATTGGAGGCATTCCCATTGCTATGCCAACTGTGTTGTCAGTCACTATGGCTATTGGATCACATAGGCTCTCCCAGCAAGGTGCCATCACCAAGAGAATGACTGCAATTGAAGAGATGGCTGGAATGGATGTGCTGTGCAGTGACAAGACTGGTACCTTGACTTTTAACAAGTTGAGTGTCGACAAAAACTTGGTCGAGGTGTTTGCAAAGGGAGTAGATAAAGAGTATGTGCTCATCCTTGCCGCAAGGGCCTCTAGAGTAGAAAATCAGGATGCAATTGATGCTTGCATGGTCGGAATGCTTGCAGATCCAAAAGAGGCACGAGCTGGTATCAGGGAGGTGAGCCGTACTAGGAAACACAAATAAGTTTACGGCCCTCCAAAGTTTGGTATAAATTCCCTTTTAAAAATTGGAATTAAGGTGCGCCATGCTAAACAAAAATGACAATTGCGTGGCCTTCGCTTTATTTAATCTCTAATTGATCCTTAGAATTCGAGGCGTGCCATTTAGCAAATTTCGTGGCCCTCGCAAAGTACAAACGCGAAATTACTTTAGGCGCGTTAGTTAATAATAATACCTTCCTAATCACGGGTGTGCATTTATGTGACCCAAATCTTACTCTCGGTGAAACTGAAATACATTAAAGTCACAGGCGTACCGGTTGCGGTGTGACTCGAGATGTGTTTTCGTGACGTCGCAATTCTTCTAAAATTAAAAGCGGAATATTAAAAGCACATAATTAAAATATATAAAGAAATCAGGTAAAAACAAAAATTGCAGTTGAGCAACCGTGCTAAAACCACGGAATCCGGGAATGCCTAACACCTTCTCCCGGGTTAACAGAATTCCTTATCCAGGTTTCTAGTTTCGCAGACTGTATACAGAGTCATAAATTTCCTCGGTTCGGGATTAAACCGGTGACTTGGGACACCATTATTTTCCCAAGTGGCGACTATGAAAAATTAAATAAATTGATCCCGTTCCGACTTGTCCTTTAATTGGAAAAACTCCTTCACTGATTATTATTATATCCCTTCTCGGGGTGTAGTATTAAATAGTGGCACATTTACGTTTATACGTATGTGGTGTAAAAAGGAGGTGTGACAGCTCTGGCGACTCTGGTGGGGATAAGTAACCCAGAACTTCGGTTTAGGGTTTAAGAATTCGAGCTCAGTTAAATTGTTGTTTTTGCTTATATCTGATTTTATTATATGTTTTGATTAATGTGCTACATGTTTACCGCTTTGATATTGCGTGAACTGTATATATAAAATTGTGCCGAAAACCCTTCTCTTCTTACCTCCGGGGATGTGCTTACTGGTTGAGACTCCCCTTTCTGTTAGTGTCAATACCAAAAATAAGAAAAAAAGAGGCCGGATAAGTTACAAAGCCGATTGACTCCGCGGGTCACCGGTACGTAGCCCCCTCCTCGATCCGAGTTGTCCGCTCGGGTACACGGTCTAGTACCATTGAAAACATCAGGATATTGAGCCTAGATTTAGGACGTTTATTTGCATCATATCTGACTTAGGGGACTCAACACAGGGGTTGGGTCCGTCTAGGACAGGTGACCCGGTAATCAAAAGACCGAGCATGATATATGTTGCATTTATTTGTCCTATTATGCTGATTGGCTAAATTTCTGAAAAACAAAAATAGAGGAAATTTTAGAATAGAAAAATATCGACATATTGACGAATTGTTGTCGAAATTTTAAAAAATTTGAAAAATAGGTGGAACAATTTTTGTTGAAATAATTGGTCAATTAATAATCTGACCGAACTACGCAGGTTTGATTCTCGCCGTTAGGTGGGATACGTAGGCAACCCTCATCGGGTCCAACCACCCCTTTTAAAAAATCAAAAAAAAAATGTCGAAATTTTAGTTTTCAATAAAATCAAAGTGATGTTGTTTTTGAAAATAGCCGAATGTTCCGAAAGGACGCCGGAAGGCTGTTTTTGCAAAAATAGCCACTTTGAATCATTTTTAATAATTTGCAGCCACAACCTTGAAATATTCCTTGTGGAAATGTTGCAAGGCCATAGCCGCAAAATCAAGTCCGGGTTCACACCCCTTTTGCAAAAATAACCAAAAAATGTCAAATTTTTGATTTTGTTATAAATAAGTCGAGTGATGCTATTCTTGCTTAAAATAAGCCGAATGTCCCTCAAAAGGACGCCGGAAGGCTTTTTTTGCAAGAATAGCCACTTTGAGTCTTTGTAAATAATTTGTGGGCACAGCCTTGAAATATTCCCTCGTGGAAATATTGGAAGGCCGTATCCGCAAAATTAAGTTTAAGTCATCACTCAACTTTGCAATCGCGGAAATATCGAAAGGCTGTATCCGCAAAATTAAGTTTGAGTCATCGCTCAACTTTTCAAAAAATATCCACTTTATCAAATAAGCCATTATGTGGCCAACTTTGTAGAAATAGTCATAATTGACACCAAAAATATTCTTATTTTTTGTAGAAATCTCCTACACAAGTTTGTAGTTGGAGTCGGCTTCTATAATTTTCCTTGAATAATTTTCCTTCAAAGAAAAAAAAATCAAAAAAAAATCAAATAAACATCTCTTTATTTCTTGCATTAATTTGCAAGAACTACGCTCGGTCCGATTCATGCGGGGTCATGATACGTAGGCAATCTCCATAAGATTCGACCACAACTGTATATATAAAAGAAAAAAAAATGAAAAACTACAAAAAGAAAAAAAGAAGAAAATGAAAAAACCACAAAAAGGGAAAAAGAAAAAAAATAGTAGAAAAAAAAAAGAAGGAAATCAATAAGTGGAATACCTTAACGCTAACCCGGTGGTTTCGTTTTGTTGATCCAGAAAGTCGAGGTGGTTGGTTGTGGTAAATTGGAAAGCAAGATCCAAGGAAAATGATAACCGAGATCGAAGCTGTTACGAGTGCTCAAGAGACTCAGGGTCAGAAAATTCAACAAGGGTCTACTGTGGTTGAGGAAAATGGTGCATTGAAACAACAAATGACCAAAATGCGGGCCAACAGCCAAGGACAGCCTTCTCATGAGTCACAATCTGCTATACAGCAAGAACAGTACCACTCTCCCGAGTACCATTCGTACTCGTTTGACCTTCCTGCAAACGTTGAGAAGCTTACCCGAAAGAATGTACAGGAAGAAATGGCCCAAAGATTGAAGAGATTAGAACATCGACTGAAAAACATGCAAGAAATGGCAGGTCAAAGAGTGTTGCCTTCAGAGATCTTTGTATGTTCCCCGATGTCCACTTGCCGCCTGGTTTCAAGGTTCCCAAATTGGAAAAGTATGATGGACGCGGAAACCCCATAGCCCACCTGAAAAGGTATTGCAACCAATTGAGAGGTGTGGGAAGAAAAGAAGAATTGCTTATGGCTTATTTTGGGGAAAGCCTCTCGGGAGTAGCATCTGAATGGTTTTGGGATCAGGACGCATCTGGTTGGCACGTCTGGGATGATTTGGCACGAGCCTTTGTCAAACAGTTTCAATACAATATTGACGTCACCCCAAACCGCATTTCCCTTTCTAAGCTGAAAAAGAAACCAACTGAAAGTTTCAGGGAATATGCCATCAAATGGAGAGAGCAGGCAGCGAGAGCTAAGCCACCCATGAATGATCACGAGTTGGCCACTATTTTCCTTCAGGCTCAAGAGCCGGATTACTTTCAAAACATGATATCTGCAGTTGGTCACTCCTTTGAAGAAATAATCAAAATGGGAGAAATGGTGGAAGATGGTCTTAAGACAGGCAAAATTATAAGTCAAGCAACTCTCAAAAATGCGGCTCAGGATGCCCAAAGTGAATTCAGTGATATGAATGGGAGGGATGACGAAATTATGATGACATGAGGGTCAAGAAGAGGTCCTATGAGAACATCTCGAAGGTGTATGCAACCTCATCAAGTTTTCCATGACCCCTTTAAGCATTACTACCCGCCTCAAAACCCTCCATACTCTGTTGAACCAGTCCAATATGTTGCTCAATCCTCAAAACACCCAAGAAAGCGAGCCCGAACATCACAAAATCTTTATCAGCCTCCGTAAAATTTTCAAATACCTTATAACCCACATCCAAGCCAGGGGTATGGAAAGGAACAAAAGTTGAAAGATAATTTTACACCAATAGGAGAGTCCTATGCAAGTTTGTTTGAGAAGTTAAAACGACATGGCATGATTGCACCCGTCCCTCCAAATCGGGTGGACCGACGTGCGAGAAGTTTTGACTCATCCAAAAGGTGTGAATACCACTCCAATGCCTTGGGGCACGATGTTGAAAGTTGTCGGGATTTGAAAAGAGAGATAGAAAGAATGATTCAGGAAGGAATAATTGTGGTCCAAGGCAGTGGCATCCAAAACATTGCACATAATCCTTTACCTGCACATAACGGAGCACATTTTGTGGGAATGATGCCCGGTGACGTGGGTGATGAAAATCTTCTTGGGAGGTCAACTGAAGTTGAAGATATTGAAACAGAAAGTGATCTTGGTAACATTAATGCAGAATTCAGTGGCTAGGATGCCATGCTTGTCAATTGGGAAGGCGCTCCGTCTCTTGGAGTTTTGGTGGTATATTTTGGTGTCATCTCTTTTGCCCGGGTTATTTCAGGGTTGTAATCCGGACGTGGTCTTGAGAGTCAAAACCCTTCTATCTTTCCACTTTGCTTTGTTTAGTAATAAATTTGTTTAGTGCTGTCTAGGTTTGTAATTCTAGTCTAGTCTGTTAGTTTTGTTGTTCGTTTTGTCGTTTCAATCCATCAGTTTGATATAACTCTCCGTTTCCCGTCATTTCTAGTCATTCCATTTCTAATCACTTTACAGTTCTTTTCATACTGATTTTAGTGACATGACATGCACATAATTCTCGGCTTGATTTTAAAAGTCAATTTAACAATGAAGCAATGTTGAAGATGTAATGATAATCGCAAGAAATGAAACATATTGGAATACTGTGAAACCTGAATCAAGTGAATACTGGGGTAAAACAGAACATAAAGAAATGCCTTGGAAATGCATCATCGGTTTAAAGCCAAAGGCAAAAGTACCCCAAAGCTAAAGGAACCATTCGTGGTATCGGGATTGTTGCCCAATGGCACTGAGAGTCGTCAAGGCAAAAATGTGAATCACTCAAAGGTGTTTGACCGTGTAGTTTGTACTTGGTAGGTTTTGAAGATCGGAATGACGAAGGCATTTTATTCGGCTATCCAAACACTTCGTCCATTGCTACCCCTTTGAGCCATGTTATATTTTCTTTCATATCCCTCTTTCGGAATCAACAACAAAAACTGAGGACTGAGTGGGGAAATCAAATGAAAAAAAAAAAGAAAGGAAAAAAAAGAAAAAAAAGAAAAAAAAAAGAGAAAAAAAAAGAAAAATAAAAAAAAAAGAAAAAAAATCGGGAGAAGTCAAGATGCAACAATGAATACGGACGTAGTCTGAACTACGTCTGACTTGATCCCGAAAGGGTACGTAGGCAGCCTCACTGAGGTTTAGTCACAATAAAAGAAAATCCAAAAAATCCCCCAACAAGGAAACTGGGGCAGAAGTTATGGTTGTCGAATAAATAAGATTCCGAAAGTTGTAATTTTAACCCACGATGAAATATTTTTGAGCCTTTATATCCTTTTTTCTATATCCCATCCAAAAGCCTGCATTACGGTCCAAAGGAAGACCTTCCGACCAATCGTCAAGAAATGCCGAGTCAAACGAGCAAAGGTGAATCACATCAAGGGCAACACTCGAGTCCACCATGATGAGAGAAATCAAAATGAGAGAGTCTTATCGGTGAAAACCCGCACGGGCACCGTAAGGCGACGGTGAGTCGAGAGAAAGAAAGAGCAAATGAGAGAGGCTTGATGGTGAAAACCCCATGGGCACTACAAGTCGATTAAGGATCAGATCAAAGAAATGAAGTGTTGAAGACCGGTTTCACGGCAGAGCTTGCAACAAGAGTTGAACATCAAATTTGTTATACGGAGAAGGCCAAAAGTGCATGTCAAGGTCGCTAGAGTCGGTATTCAAAATCCGACAGGTCATTCTTCTGTAGGTTTCTTGTTAGGAATTATGCTTTCTTTTCTTTCTATTCTTCGTACCTTGTTTTACCCTCCCTCATATCGAGTCGGTCGGGTCATAACAAATAAAGAAATGATTCCAAAATTTGCCACCAAGCTTTCCAATTGCACAAGATGGGATTTGGCCAACACGACAATTGTCGTAAGTCAGGGAAAAGACAAGGCCAGTGCTTTAAGCCAAAAGAGCAACATGTGCAATGGAGCGAGCAACAATAAAAATGTTTGGGGTTCATGCAAGACGCAAAGGTCGGCAAAGTGCCAACTCGGGGAAAATATAACAAATGGAAATATGGGAGTGTATTCTGACAAAAGAAAGAGCCGGTCAAGAAACACCCAAGGTTGTCCAATGAAATCATTGAAGAAATCATAGACTTCAAGATCGGAATTGTGGGATCCGTCAAGAAAGGAACAACATACATGCCGTAAGGAAGGCGGGTTTTGAACAAAGAAAGAATGAAAAGAATAGTCGGTGAACAGGCCAAGCATTCAAGCGGAAAGTTCGAGGCCACAACCAACCACCGCATTTTAAACTGACAGAGTTTTCTTTGCTTTGAAACAGGAGCAAAAGATATTGTCAAACTGGGGCAGGAAAAATTTTCTGTCATCGAATAGTCATCCGAAGAGCATGAAGGTGAATACAATTGTTTTTTAAGATGAATAAGGCAAGTTGAAAGGTGAATGAAGCAAGTATCGGAGAATGATACAATCTTAGTCTGTTGAAACTTTCTCCTAAGACAAAAGTCTTAGTCCGATGAATTTTTCACCTAAGATGAATTGGATAAAATCTTAGTATGTTGAATCTTTCTCCCAAGATAGAAGTCTTGGTCTGATGAATTTTTCACCTAAGATAAAGAGATAATGCAATGTGAAAACAAAAGGAAGGCAGAAGCCAATGAAAGCAGAAGTTGCAAAAGAAAGAAAGGGCAAAAGCCGAAAAAGAAAGAAAAGTTTGTTGAATGTGAAAGACTTAAGAAAGTCCGAATTGCAAATGGACCCAGTCTGATGAACTATCTCCTGGAGTCATAATCTCAGTCCGGTGGATAATCCTCTTGAGACCATGCAAATGAATAGATCCAGTCCGAAGAGTTATTTTCCTGGAGTCATAAACTCAGTTCGATGGATAATCCTCCTGAGATTACATTGAAATGGACATAGTCCAGTAAGATACAATCTTAGTCTGTTGAATCTTTCTCCCAAGATAAAAGTCTTGGTCTGATGAATTTTTCACCTAAGATAAGGAGATAATGCAATGTGAAAACAAAAGGAAGGAAGAAGCCAATAAAAGTAGAAGTTGGAAAAGGAAATGAAGGCATAATTTGAAACGAAAAGGAAAGGCATAATTTGAAAGGTAAAATCAGAAGTTGGAAAAGAAAGAAAGGTAAGAAGTTGAAAAGAAAGAAAAGTTTGTTGAATTTGAAAGGTTTAAGAAAGTCCGAATTGCAAATGAATAGACCCAGTCCGAAGAGTTATCTCCTGGAGTCTTAAACTCAGTCCGATGGTTAATCCTCCTGAGATTACATTGAGATGGACATAGTCCAATGAGAATGAAAATCTTAGTCTGTTGAAACTTTCTCCTAAGATTAAATGTCTTAGTCTGATGAATTTTTCACCTAAGATAACCTTCAATAAAGGTAACCCAAGTTTTAGTTTCATGCATTTTTAATTTCTGTTAGGCGCCCACCTTCTAATACGGGAATACATTTCTGCATTGCACGTTTAATTTCTGTTAGGTGCCCACCTTCTAATACGGGAATACATTTCTGCATTGCACGTTTAATTTCTGTTAGGCGCCCACCTTCTAATACGGGAATACATTTCATGCATTTTTAATTTCTGTTAGGTGCCCACCTTCAAATACGGGAATACATTTCTGCATTGCACGTTTAATTTCTGTTAGGTGCCCACCTTCAAATACGGGAATATTTTTTGCATCGCATTGCACGTTTAATTTCTGTTAGGTGCCCACCTTCAAATATGGGAATATTTTTTGCATCGCATTGCACGTTTAATTTATGTTAGGCGCCCACCTTCTAATACGGGAATACATTTCTGCATTGCACGTTTAATTTCTGTTAGGTGCCCACCTTCAAATACGGGAATATTTTTTGCATCGCATTGCACGTTTAATTTCTGTTAGGTGCCCACCTTCAAATACGGGAATATTTTTCTGCATTGCATCTCATACATATCTGCATTTGAAAAGAAAAAAAAAGAAAAATGAAAAATGAAAAAATGATGATGAAATTCTGACATTCAATAACATGATGTGCCCAGTCACCATACTGGGGCAGAAAAATCTTTCTTTGGTTGTTTATTTTGTCACAAGCAGAGGTCCACCTGGAGAATGGACGAATGCTTCATATTGAAGAAGATGAACAAGTTCAAGGCAATAACAAGAATGCCGGTGAAAGTTGAACAAGTTCAAGGCAATAACAAGAATGCCGTTGGAGAGAAAATACAAGTCGAGGCAATAACAAGAATGCCGGTGAAAGTTGAACAAGTTCAAGGCAATAACAAGAATGCCGTTGGAGAGAAAATACAAGTCGAGGCAATAACAAGAATGCCAGTGAAAGAGAAATACAACTACAGCTAACAAGCATCAAGATTCAGATCAGGGTCCGCATGAAGCACCCAACCAACTCAAGATCAAGCTTCAGAAGACTCATAGATAGGAATTTTGTAACTCGTAGCTGATAGGTTTAGTTAGTCTTTTTCAATTTTGGTGTAATAGCGGGACAACGGACCGGAGCCTCGGACGGAACCTCGACTCTCAACCTCGATACTCCATCACTCCCGAACTACACTGACCTGATTCCTGTTTAGCCCAGGATATGTAGGCAACCTCTGAAGCAGGGTGCGGTCAAAACTTTTCAAAATGCTTCACAATGGCGTCCGCAACTTAGAAGTCCCTTTATACTCTTCCTACTGTTATAGACTTTTTCCTGCATTCCCTTTTGTGAGCACGTGATTTTTACCCTACATATGAGTTATTCCCATAAATTCAAAATAAATAATTTTTTCCTTATTTTTACAATTTGTGTGAATTTTGTGTTAAGTCAAATAAAAAATACAAAATATGCATTTGCATCTTTAGGAAATTAATTCATTTTTAACAAATTAAAGAATAAATAAAAAAAATTAGTTAGCTTTTTAAATTGAAAATTGCCAAAAAAGAAAGTAATTAGTTAGTTTTAATTAGTCCTAAATAATCACAAAATAGAAAAAATACAAAAAAATACAAAGAGAATAAAATACAAATTACAATACAAGGATATAAGAGCTAATTAAGGGGAAAATACATGATAAAAAGGCTGAAATTTAGAATCAGCTAGCCCAAAAACAGAAGTAATTCCCAGGCCCAAATGCCCCTTCAGTGGCCCAAATTTACCCGAGCCCAATCCATTCTCTTTGATTAATATCGGAAGCTTCTTCATCAGATAGAGACACGAAAATACCGTGTCTCTACCATGCCTCCATTGGAGCCTAGCGTGAAGGCTATTTAGCAGAGAATTTCGAAGAAGAAAAGGGGGGATCTCAACGGAAAAAATCGAAAACCAACAGACCCTTTCCTTCATCCAGAGATCTTCAAAAACTCAGTGCCATTCATCCCTTCTTCTCGAACTCATCTCCTTCACTCTTATTTCTAAAACGCACATGCACAAAAGCCTTGAAGAAACAAAGGAAAATTGGAAATTCTAAAAGTTTTGAGAGTTTAAAATGACAAAGAGGTTTCAAAATTAGAAGAAATTAGGGAAAGCAAGGAGGTTCAAAGTTTCTGCTGATTTTTTACAAATTTCGATTTCAATTTCAGAAATTGAAGTTGTATTTGTTGATTCTGTTTTGCCGAGTTCCATATCTCTGTGTGCTCACTGTTGCGAGCTTGATAGGGAGTGACGAAAATAGAACAAGGAAGTCGAGGTGTTCGTTCATAAAGGTTCGAAGCTCTGTCCGTTTGTTCCGATTGAATTGGTTGAGTTCTGCGTGATTCTGTTTGAAAGCTTTCATCGTCGATTCATTCAATTTGGATTGAGTCACTGCTGTAACTTGCCGAGGAATTAATTGAAAGTTTTGACAGGTTCATCTTCTACTCCTCTTGTTTCATTAGCGGAAGATGTTTGTGAGTTAGTTAATATACTAATTTATGATGTCGATTTCTCGTGAATTCACTGAATCTCCATTTTTTTGACATGTTTGACTTAGCTTCATCTTCCTGAATTTCCGAAATTTGACTATTGATAGAATTATAAATCAGTGATGCTTTTGCGATTTGAGGAGTAATTTGTGTCGTCGAGTTTTCCGGCGAGTCTCAAGTTTTGTTTGTGTTTGAATTTCGATAACTGAGTTTCGATGATTGTTTTCTGCGGTTTCATTGGCGAGATCTGTTCGTTGATTCTGTTTGTTAAGTTAAAGTTTTGATAAGTTTCTTCGATCCTGTTCTAGTTCTAGACAGAGAGTTTCAGCTATTTTCCAAAATTGGATACTCTCATCAGACGAGGTAGTTGTTCCCTCTTAAGCTTAAATTACAGAACTCAATGAACACTGAAACTCTCTATTTCGAAAGTAGCTTTCCCTTCTTCTCTGAAACAAAAGCCAAAACGCAACAGCATGCTTATGTTGTGTTCGTTGGTCACTAGTTTAGTTCTAGTATTCCGACGAGCTTCGAGATTGTTGATGGTCGCTGTATAGAAGGGCTATATTTGTATCGTGCATTGAGGTACCGTCTGGTTGGTTTTCTATTTGAAGTCACTGTCCGAGGTTCAATCCGGGCAGATTCGCGCCTGGTTCAACTGTGGTTGCTCGACGTTGAGGTCGTAGTTAGCCTTTGTTCAACAAGGTTCTATCGAGGATTTCCAAAAGTACCTATGGTTGCTAAAGGTGCATTTGTGGCTCCAAGTGCTTCTTTAATTGGCGATGTTCATTTGGTATGGATGTGTTCTGCGAGGTGACGTGAACAATATTAGTATAGTGACGTGAACAGTATTAGTATAGGAGCAGGAAGCCGCTATTCTGGTTCCAGGGGATATTATTAGTGTCAAACTGGGAGACATCATTCCTGCTGATGCTCGTCTTCTTGAAGGTGATCCTTTAAAGATTGATCAATCTGCTCTTACTAGAGAATCTCTTCCTGTGACCAAGAATCCTGGGGATGAGGTTTTCTCTGGCTCAACTTGCAAACAAGGTGAACTTGAAGCTGTAGTTATTGCTACTGGAGTTCACACTTTCTTCGGGAAGGTGGCACATCTTGTTGACAGCACCAACAATGTTGGGCATTTCCAGAAAGTGCTAACTTCCATCGGAAACTTTTGTATCTGTTCAATTGCTGTTGGTATGCTCATTGAGATTATAGTCATGTACCCAATTCAGCACAGGAAGTACAGGGATGGAATTGACAATCTGTTGGTGCTCTTGATTGGAGGTATTCCCATTGCTATGCCAACTGTGTTGTCAGTCACTATGGCTATTGGATCACATAGGCTCTCCCAGCAAGGTGCCATCACCAAGAGAATGACTGCAATTGAAGAGATGGCTGGAATGGATGTGCTGTGCAGTGACAAGACTGGTACCTTGACTTTTAACAAGTTGAGTGTCGACAAAAACTTGGTCGAGGTGTTTGCAAAGGGAGTAGATAAAGAGTACGTGCTCCTCCTTGCCGCAAGGGCCTCTAGAGTAGAAAATCAGGATGCAATTGATGCTTGCATGGTCGGAATGCTTGCAGATCCAACAGAGGCACGAGCTGGTATCAGGGAGGTGAGCCGTACTAGGAAACACAAATAAGTTTACGGCCCTCCAAAGTTTGGTATAAATTCCCTTTTAAAAATTGGAATTAAGGTGCGCCATGCCAAACAAAAATGACAATTGCGTGGCCTTCGCTTTATTTAATCTCTAATTGATCCTTAGAATTCGAGGCGTGCCATTTAGCAAATTTCGTGGCCCTCGCAAAGTACAAATGCGAAATTACTTTAGGCGCGTTAGTTAATAATAATACCTTCCTAATCACGGGTGTGCATTTATGTGACCCAAATCTTACTCTCGGTGAAACTGAAATACATTAAAGTCACAGGCGTACCGGTTGCGGTGTGACTCGAGATGTGTTTTCGTGACGTCACAATTCTTCTAAAATTAAAAGCGAAATATTAAAAGCACATAATTAAAATATATAAAGAAATCAGGTAAAAACAAAAATTGCAGTTGAGCAACCGTGCTAAAACCACGGAATCCGGGAATGCCTAACACCTTCTCCCGGGTTAACAGAATTCCTTATCCAGGTTTCTAGTTTCGCAGACTGTATACAGAGTCATAAATTTCCTTGGTTCGGGATTAAACCGGTGACTTGGGACACCATTATTTTCCCAAGTGGCGACTCTGAAAAAATTAAATAAATTGATCCCGTCCCGACTGTCCTTTAATTGGAAAAGCTCCTTCACTGATTATTATTATATCCCTTCTCGGGGTGTAGTATTAAATAGTGGCACATTTACGTTTATACGTATGTGGTGTAAAAAGGAGGTGTGACACTGCCATTACCGTGAATGATCACTTCCTGGTAATTCCATTCAAATTTCACGGCATGATATAGTGTCGAAGCCACAACCCCCGCAAAATGAATCCAAGGGCGTCCTAACAGCAGGTTGTAGGATGCGGGAAAATTCATTACTTGGAACTCAACATCGAACCAGGTTGGTCCCATTTGAAGACACAAGATGATTTCATCGATGGTGGCCCTCTGGGATCCATAAAAATCTTTTACGTTGATAGCTCCATCTTTTATGTCGTGCAAACCTTTGCCCAACATTGTAAGCATTAACAGAGGACAGATGTTAAGGTTGGAACCCCCGTCAACCAGGATCCTAGAGATGAAATAGTCCTCATATTGTACAGTGATATGCAGGGCTCTGTTGTGACCCTAACCCTTCAGGTGACAGCTCGTGCTCATAGATGGTGATTTTGTGGATCTCTAATACCTGTCCCACCATGTTGGCCATTTCCCCGACGGTGATGTTGCTTGGTTTGTAGGCTTTAGTTAGCACCTTCAACAGAGCATTTTTGTGTGTCTTGGAATTCTCCAACAGTGAGAGGATGGATATCTCTTCTAGTGTTTTGTTTAGCTGGTCAATGACTGAATGCTCTTTGGCCTGTATCTTTCTCCAAAGGTTGTCTGCTCCTATCACGATGATAGGTGGTAGGTTGGAGTCTTGCTTGATGGGCTCAGCTAGGTATTCAGGGGTATAGACTCTCGTTGGTCTTTTCATTCCATGTGCTTCAAAAGTCCTTTCGAACCAGCCATTTTCTTTTTCTCCTAGCCTCGACTTGTAATCCTAAGGTATAGCTTTTGTGTGGTATGATGGCATGAAGGACATTGCCACTGGGATTGGTGTGGCCACCTTTACTTCGAATCGGACATGTTCTCTAGGTGGCAGAACTGCAACTTCAAATGGTGCTGGTGCCTTTGCTGATGGAGCTGCTTCGAACTCAAGAGGGATACACACATCTACCTCAATGACCTTAGATGGTTGGATCTGGACCATGATAGGGTTGAGAGTAACTGTTGGTTTCTTTGGATCATTGCATTTCGTGATCAACCCGATGGATCCCCCGGGATCCCAATCATTCTCTACTTCCATCATGTGAATACCCCTACCTTTATGGTCTTGCATAGGGCTGTTGCGGACATTCGAGGCAGGTTCTTTTGACACAATAACCTTATTATCAATCATAGACTGGATCTTGTCTTTAAATGAGCGATATTCGTTGATGGTGTGTCCCTTCATGCTGGAGTGGTATGCACATGATTTGTTTAGGTTAACCTACTGAAAAGGATTCTCAGGGGTTGAAGCATGGATGAGGGTGACATAACCAGCGGCTTTGAGTCTCTCATATATTTGGTCAATAGGTTTAGCAATGACTGTATATTATTTAGGAGCCCTATGGTTAAAATATGGTCGTGGTCTAAGGAAGTTTTGATGAGTATGAGGTGACTGGTAGTGGGGTGGGGTGGTTGAGTATTGTAGGTTTGGTAAACATGTGCAGGTTAGGAATATATGGGTGAAGTAGGCTGATATATGGGAGGTGGAGATAGTTGATAGGCGGGCAGTAAGGCTGGTAATTCAGAGTGGTATGATATGTGAGTAGAGGTCTCGGGTAGGTTTGGTATTAGATAGGAGATTTGGTTTTTTGTGTAACCGCAGCTCTTATGTCTCTCTTTTTGGACATACCACTGGACTGCAAGGCCTTATTTGTAGCTTGCACGGCCTTAAATTTTGTAACCATACCGCTCTTAATGCCTTCTTCAATTCATTCCCCCAGCTTGATGATCTCAAAAAATGTGTGGCTTTCAATCATCATTAGTCGCTCATAGTATTACGTGTATTGGGAATGGACAAAGAAGTTGTTCATTTTTTCCTCGTCTAAGGCAGGTCTGACCTTAGCGGCTTCCGACCTCCAGCGAGTAGCATACTCGCAAAACCTTTTTGTAGGTTTCTTCTTTAGATTCTGAATGTAGAACACATATGGCGCATTTTCTATGTTAAATCTGAACATGTCCATGAACCAGAGGCCATACCTACCTATCTTGACCATTTCTTAGGATCTCGCCTGATGTGCCAGGATAGTGCATCTCTTTTTTAGACTGCTCATGAATAGCTTCATGCACATTCTCTCATCTTTTCCAACCCAAACCAACTTGTCACAATACTTCTTAAAATAGACCCTGGGATCACATGTACCGTCAAACATATTAAACTTTGAAGGTTTGTACCTCTCGGGCAGTTCGACATCAGGTTGTATGCAGAGATCTTCATAATTCAACCCTTCAGTTCTTGTGTTTCTTTCAATGCCCTAGATTCGGCTAGTCAATATCTTAAGTTCTTCAGCAGTTTCCTAATAAGCAAATCTTTATCATTAGACTTGGGTGTGCCTGATATGGGTTGGGTGGAGAGTGACATGGTCTCCATGTAGATGGGGGTGTTATGGTGGGTTTGGAAGTGGTCATTTGTGGAGTTTTAGAGTTCTAAGAGAAGCAATGGGGTGTTATTTGTGGTGTGGTAAGTGTTGCATTGGGTCTTTGGTGGAATAATATGGGAAGCAGGATGATTTTGTTGCTTTGGGATGTTTTGGGGTGGTGTAGGGTTTTGAGTAGTGGGAAAGGTGATATCCGAGGTGCTAAGAGAGAATGAAAACCAGATTCTGAACCTGGTCGAGCGCTTCCTAGAACTTTAGTAATTTTTGTTCAAGCTAGGATACATTTTCCTTAGGAACCTGAGTACCATGACCATTAGTGACCTCTACCCGTTCAGTTGAATTCTCCTTTCTGATGTTGTTCAAATCTTCCATGTTGCCTTTGTTCTTGTTCTTAACAGGACTTAGAGGCGGAGTGGGTGGAGGGCCCTTGGATATTGTGGAATAAGATGATGTTGCCAGAGTGCTTGAACTAACCTTTGGGGAGAGGAATAATAAAACAAAAGCAAAAAAATAAAGCAAAAAGGTAACCAAGTTAGTAAGGATCATAAGAAGTATTGCAGTATTTAAACACATAGTGTGGGAATGTAAATCATGTCCTATTTTGGGGACCTCTTTGTGCCCGAGATAGGCCTGGTGACAAATTAATTTGGAGAGCTTAGGATGCTAAATGCCTTATTTTATTGATACAAATAAGACGAATACCAAATCGATGCTAAACAACAGGAAGTAAAAGTCACTAATAGCCATTGGCCTTATTACATTTTGTATAGAGAAAAGATAAAATCCTATCTACTTGGTCCCTGAAGAACCTTTCCCAGATTTGGCATCCTTGGCTCCATCAAATATCTTCCCTAGCTCGCGAAGTCCCACCAATAAGTAGGCCCTGGCTAGACGTCCACCTTCGTTCCCTTCAGCATTCTGACAGTCTTCGACCCTCTTGAGAAACTTTCTTTCCAACTCCACTATGCCTCGCTCCAAGTATCACAATCGCTTGTTGGCACTAAAAGCCATGTCCTTCCACTCGTCAACTAACTTTTGATGGGCTTCTTGTATCTCACGGAGCTCGCTTTTGCACTCTTAGATCCTCTTGCACAGTTGGTTGTATTTGACCTGTGCCTTGGCCTTTTCATCTATGACCCTGTGACCTTGAACAAATCCAGGATGGTCCAGACAATCATGATTATCCTCCAACCAACTGGAATATTAGGGAGCACACCAGCATGGTATCTATTTGGTTTGATGGTCTCCCTCCCTATGACGATCTTACAGTGCCACATATGCTGAGCTTGGCACTTGTAAGGGCTATCATCATCCTAGAAGTTAGCCCAGAAGTGACTCATCTTGTCGACCCTGGGTACAACCAGCTTCCTACCGGCTTGCCTCTTAACCCAGAGGGGGATGTAAGGGTATGTTCCTCCCAGATCGATCAATATCAGGAAAGGCACGTCTCTGGATCGGGCAATGAATCCCTCGGTCAAAAACCACTCGAACATCCATTGTACTTGCTCCTCAGTCAAATTATAAAATAGTTCGAACCATCCTTTAGCATCCCCCAGCTAAGCAAACATATCTGGGATATAATTCATTCATTTTGGGTGATGGAAAGCGATGTTATCATCCCATTCCCTTCACTGAATCACTTGTCGGTATTCACCTTTTTGGAGATGCTCCATGAGCCAAAGTTGAAGTAGCAAATTGCAGCCTTCGAAGTTACTGGCTCCCTGTTGACACTTCAATAGGACTCAGTATATTTCCGTAATGATCATGGCACAATGCTGAATGGTTGCCGGCCAATTCCTTCCATTAAGGTCTTAGTTACTATGGCCAGTCTGGTATGGATTCTTGCTTTTTTCAGTGGAAACACAATCATCCCTAGGAAACAAAACATGAATACAAAGACCCTTCGGTGAATATGCCCCAATGATGTGATAGAAAGCTCGTCAGGATAGGTTTGGTAGGGTTTGATGTGACCGTACCTCTCATACAAATAGTCAAAGGGGGCGTAGGATTCTTTTAGGCATGTCAATTTTGGATTCTTCTTTAGACCCGTCATTTTGAGGAGCCCCTGCCCTTGCGGTTCTCAGTCATTCATAAACCTGGATTTTCCCGTACCAAACCATCCAATCCTCATATTTCTTCTAGCAAGGGTGTCATCTCAATGTCCCCAAAGTGGAACATAGCCCTTTCACAATCCCAAAACAGTGTGGCAGCTTCTATGATTTTGTTGTTGGGTTGAATTTCCAAGAGGGAAAGTAGATTCCCTAGATATTTCGGATGTGAGTCTGATCATTGAAGTGAAGATCTTTCCACCAGGTTAGAAGTTTTGGGTGGATGTTGGTAACCATACCGAATCTGGGGATTTTGATGCTTCATTATTTGCACGATAAAAGGATTAGACCCTACCCCCACCGGACTCGACTATTTAACATCAACAATTAGCATTAAGCATTAAGCATTTGGTTCTCCAAATAAACACACAGAACGTGATGATGTCCATTTCGGTTTAGGGAAACCTAGTGGACTTTAGACAAGGCTATCTTAAAGGATCATTATGAGGACAACATAACTAATCCGGCTAGGTTTGACCAAGATACATGTATAATTTAAATGGAGTAAGATTTCTATGGGACTTTAGACTGGTACCCTTTAGCGAACAACTCAAGGGGGAAGGCTCAGAATTATTGACGGTATCGTCGATCGACTAGTTTCACCGCAAATATGCCTTTCCGAATTTGGGGGTAATGATACAGGAAGAGCGCAACAACTCATTATAAATATTACTATAGTATTTGTTTTGGCACGAGTGGAGTATGATGTTGAGCATGATTGTGCGATAAATAAAAGCATGTTGACATGTATTTTCACGTTAAGAAAGCAGTAAATACAACAGTTTCATAACTTAAAGCAGTAATAAAGGAAAGAAACAAAAAAGACAAGTCAGTTTTACAATGAAAAAATGAATCGAATGCTTAAAGGAATTAAACAAGTAATTGCACATAAAGAGATATAAATTCACAATAACAGTCTAAAATTCACAATAACATAAAGAGATATAAATTCACAATAACAGCAGAGTCGCTATGTTGTCGCGCCCCTTTTTTTCCCTTCTCACGGTGGGAGAATCGGGTTTATGACATTTGGGTATGGGACAACTCATTTCTTTTGGGAAATGGGTTTTACATTTGAAGAGTCATCACCTAATGATTTATGGTGCATTAGGACACCTTACAAGAGTCAACTACAACTACGCTTTTGATAACCAGAGACAGGGTAATGGCTTTAAAATTATCCCAAGGGGAAGGTGTTAGGCACCTCTCAAGATCCACTAGTGTGGTTCCTGGACAGACACTTGTTGTGAATTTGGTGTAATCAACAAGTAAACAAATAAGTCTCAAGTAAGAGGGGATTTAAACACATGAAAAGAAATAACAATCGAAACAAAAGTAAAAAAAGAAGAAGAGTTTGTAAATAAAGGGAAAGGGGTCCTAGGTTTATTAATAATATGGATCACATCAATGTAATATCCGGTAATCACTCCTAAAGAGAGGGGCTACACATGGTATTAGTGCACCGGTCATCATATCCATATCTACTACTTTTTCCCACCCCGTTTAAGGTACTAAAGCGTGGATTGGTCTCGATTACTATTGCATACTATTACCCGTCCCATTCCTATCAGTCCCGGAGGTACTTACGACTACTATTCCTAAAGGGAAGGGATATTTGGATTATTGATTTCAAAGGATAAAAATCTAAGGTGACATACAAATAACATATACTGCATCTAGGGGAAGCATATAAACAGATACGAGTCAAATACACCTCCTTGAACAAAATCACATAACTAGCATAACTTACACATACTTTTAGGGCCTGATTGAAGTACTAAAGATGATGGGAGTTTGATCCAGATCCAGATTCATCATATACCTCATATAAGAAGCCCAAATCAGGCTTGCCTGCTGGTTGGAGCAGCTACTAATTAATAGAGGCAAATGCAGTTTTTTTATTATTGTTATTACCTAAGGCTTGCCTAAAGGTTTAGATGGAGTCCTATAGGCATGATATATACTCAATTCAGAATGCAGTGATATAGTAAAAACAAATTGTTTGAGATCCTATAGGCATGCTTGCTAAACCTCATTAAGTAAGGGAATTAGATTGTTTAAAACTAATTTAAAATAGACTGATTTTAAAACGGACCAATTTCAGATTCTGCAAGTGATGGTATCTCTATTGCTGATTCAAACACTATGAACGTGAAATCTAACATTGGGTGTGAGCGAAACGAATAAAATTTATTTAAGAGTCCCTATAGGCACGATTTCTATATGTTACTAATTTTAGCATTATGAACACGGCACTTATTTTCAGCCGTTTAGAACCTAAAACATGAACAGAATTTAGATACGTCCTATATGCAGGTTATTTATGTGTGACATTGACCATGAAGACATTGAGATAAACCCTATAGTCATGGTGTCTAAGTTGCAGAATTGAACACAAAGAATTTAAAATAGTCCTATAGGCATGCTTTCTAACCTTGAGCATACATGATCACCCAACCCTTTTTTTACTAGCCAACCCTCCAATGTTTATTACAACTTATTACAAACTAGAAATACTGAATTACAAAAGAAATAATGAAAGAAAAAGCTATAACCATAGGAAATCCTGATTTGACTTCCTATCTGAGATATGCAAGGAAACGTATCATTGCTAATGCATTTGATTTCAAAGCCTTTCTCAGATATGGGTGTGTCAAAGTTCCCTAAGGGCCTCAATAGGACCTCGGGCAGTGCTCACACCGAAATTACATAACCAAAATAGAGATGAGTGCAGTGCAAAAATGCCAGCCCTTATGTGTCCAAGTTTAGAGGGAGCTCATGGGTCCCAAGGCAAGGCTTACATGAGGGGACAGAACTTAAGACTGAGAAGAGAGTGGAAGTGCAGAAACAGAATTTTGAGGGCTAAGGGAATATAGGAGAGGGAAAGGGTAATGAGAGATAATCACTAACATTTCAGGAAATCAATAACTTCACACAAAGGGGGACAGGGGATTAAGAGTCCATTAAAAGGTGCCTATACACTTGGGCATGGGGTAATTTTGGGCATGCACATCAATAAGATGTGCTGACGTGCATATGAATCAACCATAACACACAACAAATAAGGAAACATGGAGGTTATGATCCTAAGAGGATCAATCTTGGCTCATGCACATCAATTTCCAATACTGTCATTCCCCAAGCCAACCACAAGTACTAAACACATTGGGTTAGGGATTTAGGATTCACATGTCATAATACATTGATCCAGAATAAGAGAAGGAAAATTACAGCATACTAAATAATGGTATTGGGTTAAATACATTTAGTAGAGACAAGAGGGTTGCTCTGATGGTAAGCAACCTCCACTTCCAACCAAGAGGTTGTGAGTTCGAGTTTCCCCAAAAGCAAGGTTGGAAGTTCTTGGATGGAAGGAGGTCGGGGGTCTATTTGGAAATAGTCTCTCTACCTCAAGGTAGGGGCAAGGTCTGCGTACAGACTACCCTCCCCAGGCACCACTAAATAGGATTATACTGGGCTGTTGTTGTTGTTAAATACATGCAATAGGCAGCCAAAAGTTCAAGGAAAAGTAAATAAGCATGTTGTTGGTGCAGAAAACTTAATTACATACCAGTAAGAAATGCAAAAATGCAGAAAATAAGCAAGTTTCCCCACAGCCTAACCTTGGCTTTCTGCCGGCTAGGTAAGGTTGCAATATAGTAATTGCAGAGAAGAGAGAGTTTAGTATAGTGTGCATTTGAACTAAACTGTTATGCCTTGTGTTCGTGTGTTTGAAAGAAAATAAGTACAGGGTGTATATAGTTTTTTTGAAAACGAGTAAGAGAGAGGTAATAACACAAACCTGGAAACAATCATGATTCAGAATCAATTATACAAGTGATTCCCTTTAATAAGGGACCACTTGTTTAACTGGCATTGACAAGTCTAAACAAGGAAAGAAATCAATTTGTTAGCAGATTGACAGTTGTCATAAAAGAAGTAGTAAAACATTTAGCTAGCGATCGAGTCTAGGTACATAGGAGCTCTAATTTTGGAAAGGATTTAGTAAGGAAAAATAGGAAACAAAATTAGCTAATTTTAACGGGCAAGTGAAATCATAATTTCACAAAGGAAGAGTTTGAAATTAGTCCAAAGTTTGAAAATCAGTCAAAGAAGGAGACTCACCATATAAATAGGGTGCATAAACATTATACATGCGAGGGTAAGCATGTTGGCAAAAAGGAAATAGCATACAATAGTAGCACCAAAAGAAAATTCAATAGATAGAAACACTCGAAGCATGAAAGTCAGTTGAATCAGTAGTAAGAAAACATAGAATATCAAAAGCATGCGAGGATCTCATAATAGCAGGTGAGGAAAACTCCTTTTGACAAATTAGGGTTTCAAACATAATCAAGTTTTAAGGATGATTGAAACCCAAAATTAGAATAATCACACAAAGTAGCAAGAGGTTTTGAAATAAAGAACTTCAAATCGAGTCATGCACTTAAACTACCAGTCTCAAACTCAAAGCCACGGGGTTTTCAGTAATAGAAGAATTTTAAGGATGGATAAACAAACTAATCAGATAAAAATCAAGCAAACAAACTTTTGTCTATCAAACAGTCAAAATAAATTTGGGCTTTAACATGCAAACTTAGGCAGAATGATAACACGATCAAACATAGCAACATATGTCAAAATCAAAGAAAAGTTTTGAAATAACTTAACAAGAAAACCCTAATCGAAAAGAGATTTGTTTTAAAGTAGAGTTTTAAAAAGAATTTGAGAAAAATGCTTAGAAGTTCAGAGCAAACATAGATCTGAAATAGATCCAAAAGAAATCAGAAGAACCTTAGAGGTTAGGGTTTCAGAAGAACTCCAAGATGATGAGAAAAACTTTGAAAACCATCGATCTAAGCATAAGAGTCAAGAGTCTGACTAGAATAGTCATGGCTGGCCGGAGAAAGGTCAGAGACAACTAGAAAATAGCCATCGAGCAAAGACTTGACAAAACCCTTCATGATATGATCAAGAGACCATAGAATCGGACACGTAGAAGCCATGGAAAGTGGATACAGGTCTCCGATGACCTTGGAAGCCATAAATTTGGGAGATATTACGGTTGTAGTTTGATGGTGGCAGCTAGGGTTTGAGAGGATCTGAGAGAGGATTGAGAGAGAAGGGGGGATTCAGGGGCGGCAGAGTTTGGAGAATGAAAAGGGTTTGGGGGTCTTTGGGTTTATTTAGGAAAGGAGGTTTGCTGGCCGTTGATCATCTTGAACAGGCCGGTGGCGCGGTTTAGAGGATAGGGTTTGGGTCGGTTCAGATTGTAATTTGGTTGGGGTAATTGGGTTTAAATTAGAGTTTCAATTCGGGCTGTAATTAAAATGCAATCGGGGCAAGATTTTTAATAGCCACTTTTCCCTTGTTTATTCTATAAAAAATAACAAATTAATTTCAAAAATAAATTAAAAGCATAAAAATGATTTGTAATTATATTATCAATTTAAAAATACAGGGCTTAATTTTATTAAACTAAACGTAGTTAGATCTTAAAAGAGGCTAATATTGTAATTATGTGCAAATTAGCTTAAAATACTAAATAAATTTGTGAATATATGAAAAAATTATCTTAGCTATGTTTTAGCATAAACATAAGAATCCAATAAATTAATCATCAAAAGAAATAATTTTGGGAATTATTATTGGATTTTTAAGGATAAAATAGGGCTATAATTTATTTTAAAATCTTTAAAGTTAAGAAAAAATAATAAAACATTTGAACATACTTATATATGTATGCATATGGTATTTTAAAGTATTCCTATTAAAAATATATAGGGAAATTGGGTATCAACAGTCACCTTCGATGCCTGGTCAATGAGGAAGACCAAGCCAAGATAGATGAGGTGGGAACACCTTGTCTTTTCACGAAGCCCAACAAGCTCTGAATCGGGTAATCCCAAATCTCCCTACCGATGTCAATTTTCATATTTAGATTTTTCTCCTTTTATATAACTTCCTTTTTTGTTTTTGTAGTCTTCTGTGCTTCATCATGAGGCATTCCTTTGATTCCGAGGGGAGATGAGCCAATATGTGGTGGAGATCCGAGGGCTTACTAAGGAAAAGGATGCCTTCAAGCTTCTCAGTGAGAAAATAGAAGGGGAAGCTAAAGTCCTTCGTGTTGAGCTAGAAACGGCTCAGAAAGACCACGCCGAACTAGTCGAGCAAGTAAGAAGAATAGTTAATGTTAGTGACAGTGATTCAGGCATGGTAGCTTATGGTTTGAACCCGCAGGTCCAACAAAAGCTTGACATGATGAGGCAACTCCACGAAGAGGTTGATGGACTAAAAGCCAAGGCTAAAGGATGGAGGGAAAAAATGGACCGCCTGGACTTAGAGAAGGAGATTGCTTTGACCCAGCTGGCCTCGAATGAAAACCACGTCTGAGGTATGAAAGAGTAAATCTT
This sequence comes from Nicotiana noctiflora, assembly GCA_032618575.1. Taxonomy (NCBI): domain Eukaryota; kingdom Viridiplantae; phylum Streptophyta; class Magnoliopsida; order Solanales; family Solanaceae; genus Nicotiana; species Nicotiana noctiflora. Next base: position 17,182 of record JASVEL010012368.1, on the reverse strand, counting down.
GTGGCTGTCCAAGCAAGTCGAGGAGATCCAATCCTACTTGGAGTCAGCAATTTATGCTCGAGATAATCTGGTTGTGGAGCTCGAAGCGGCAAAATCTGTACTCAAGGCAGCCAAGGTTAATGCTGACGTAGTGGTGGCTATTTACTGGGCCAATGCCAAAGTTTCTCAAATTTGAGCAAAGGAGGTTGTCGAGGACGCACAAGTTCGAGTAGAGAAAGTCACCGAGAAACGTCATATGTCAATATCGAAGGAATATCCTCGAGGAAATCTATGCTCGGGGCTTTGATATCACAACCAAGATCGTGAATGCTAAGGAGCTCAAAGATGAAGCCTGGAGATTAGCTTACCCCGACGATGACTACGAGTCTAGAAGCTTGAGCGAATCCGAAAGTGGAGAAGACCCAGGGGTGGAGATGCCTCTCCCGGAGATGACCGACCACTTAGGCTTTTAGATAGTTTTTTTGAATTTCTATTGAGGTCACTTCCGCCTTTGTAAAGAACTTCCATCGGGTTGTGTTGACTTTGTTAAAAGTTTTTGATGAATATATAAAACTTTTTCCCTTCCATGTCTTCTGAGTCTATTATGTATTTGATTTATTCAAAGGTCAGAATGCCTTAGCATAAATTTATAATGTTAGTATTAAATAAAGTTGCATTTGAAGGTCCAGGATCGAGATAACAAGGACCGATAATAAGTAATATCCTCAATCATTTTTTGATTGATAATCCCTAATGAGTGTTCGTCTCGAATTAAGATAGCCCGTAATCCTTGAGTGAGGGTTTGTTCGAGCTTGATTTAAGGTATCCCCTAGGCTTTCTAGTCGAGTGAGAATGACCTCTCAAGCTTGAGGTAGAAGTAGCCCTTCGGCCTTTGTATTTTGAATTTGGCTGATCTGGCCTTTGTAAAATATCCTTTATAAACATATATAAGTCTTTCTACCCTTTTTGGCTCTCAAGTTTTTTCCTTTGATTTATCATTCGTATTTACAAAGGTTGGAATGGTGTAGCATGAAGTAATAAGGTTGTGTTTGAGTGTTAGAACAAACCTTTCCTTTATTGCCTTTCTGGGTTAAGGCGCTATCAGAGTTTGATGTTACAGAAGTTTTTTCCCAAAAATATCTTAAGTTCAAGATTCTGCTAAGGGTAGCCTTTAGAACCGGTTGTGAAAGATTTTTCTTTTTCAAAGGCCTAAATTTGTTACTAATTTCGGATGTCTACTAACCATGTTAAATTGGTTGTACCCTTTTAGGTTGGGTGCAACACAGTGGGCTTTCCTTCCCAAATTGTCCAGGATTTCCTAAGATAACAATCCCCTGGTAAGTATGGCTGTGGCCTTTAAAATTTGAGGGTTTCCTAAGAGGTCTTATGCCTTCGATATTGATAGTTAGATCTGTTTGAGTTTATTTTACGGACAGCAGTCCCCAAGTGATTATCCGAACTCTGGTTACAATCGGCCCTTAGGCTCGTTTAGATAATAGATCGAAAATACGGGGTTGTAATGTGGAAATTTTTCCAAGACATTAGATAGCTGCAAGGAAAGCACTTCTCTTTATTCTTCTCAAAACTAGTCACACGCGCGTACATGGTTTATATCAGGGCTCGAGCAATATATGTGGTCACGGTTCATTTTGACCTTCTGTTCGTTAGAATACATCTTATATATTGAGACCCTTTTATTTCAAAATAATTTCCTTGCTATAACAATTTGGTCCTTTGATTGTAATACCTTTCAATCCATTGTTTCTGTACAACGAATCGAATAAAGGAAACTTCATGTTGTTCATCTAATAGCTCCATGCTCGTATTCATGGCCTCATCATTTGTTTCATTCCTCGTATATCAGAATCTGATGCTCCACTCCCGACTTCGACTAGTATTAAAGCTTTGGCGCCATAAACCAAAGAAAATAGGGTGCCCCCATCATGGACTTCAAAGTTGTGTGATACGTCCAAAGAACTTTGGGCAGGATTTCTCTTCATTATCCTTTTGTGTCTGATCATGCCCAACTCTAGTCCTAAAAAGGATAAGCGGTCGCTGCAAATATATGCGGTCTAAAAGTCGCGAGTCGAATCCCACAAAGAACTAAGACATAGCTATATCTATTTAATGTCACTAAAAAGACAAGTTTGAACAATTTTCTAAATTATAAATATTGAGATTTTTATTTCTAACTAATTTACTAGCAAATACTAGAAAATGGGAAAATTATCAACTAACGAGAAAAAGGGTTGGAGACTAAATTAAGGAGGTATAGAGTTATGATTTCCTCAATTGTCGGAATCCTTCTAGCTATGTTCCCTACAAATTTTCCAATGTATTCTCTACTGATCATGAGTACTTTAGGTGCCGTAATTCTCTCTCGAGCAACAACAACAATTTACAAAACATATTCTCTCGAACTACGCTAGTTGGCTTTATCTAATCGCTCATTATGAGAACGTCAAGGCTTTGTTTTATTTAAACCTTCTTTTAAACCCGCTGTATTGGTTACTCACATACGTTAGGATTGATGTTGTTCAATAAACACCTAAATATGTATTCTTTCTTAAGCAACACATAATAAATTGGCACAGTCAATCGATGGCTATTCAATCAACAACAATAAATATGTATTTGAACAAGTAGAGAAATCTAACGGCTCAATTATATAAAAACACAACAAACATTTATCCTATAAAAGGTACTATCAAAACCCTAGATAACAAATTAGTTATTTATAATAGTATGTAACGCTACAACACTAATAGTCATAACCAAAAACCAAAAATTGGAAGAGAAAGGAAAAACACGTAGAAGGATTGCCCGCCTTTCTCCTATTGTGTCTCTGTCTCTTTAGGTCGAATATGTGTTAAAAATTAGTCTTCTCCCTCAATAATAACGTTTTTCCATGTATATATACCAAGTAAGGTTGGGCCCAAACAATTATACCTTCTCCTACGCATAAAAGGACCATTTTTTAGGTCTGGACGCTGCGGCCCCGGCGCGGTACTTTGTAAGTACACCATCTCAGCCCGCCTCAAGTTCGCGGTCGCGGTTTTGACCGCATTTTTTACCCTATTCTGTTTCGAATTTGGAAAACCATAAAGTATGAAAGTTGTATCCCTTTGAGTTAGCTTTCCAACCATATATTGTGAGCCCAAATGGAGTTCTGAGCAAAAAGTTATATGTATTTTATTAGACAATGCGCAATATGCCTACTTGATTCTTCGTTTTGTTGCTCTATCATCTAATGATCCCCGAATATGATCCCGGCTTAATTCCTTGGGCTTTTACTAAGACTTCAAAGCTCCAAATCACTTGAATTCATTCCATAACATCTATATAGCTCATAATCACTCCTACAAGGCATAAAATACACCGTTAGTGTAACACTAGTGATTAAAGTGCAAACCCAACTAAAGTGCAGTAAATTAGAGTATAATAAGTGAATAAAGTACGTAATTATAGCATATCATCAACATCCCACACTTAAATCATCATTCATCCTCGAGCGAGCAAACTAAACTTTATATAGACATGCCCCTATTCTAAAGAATTCTCCTAACTCATCACACCAAGAATATTTAAAATAGACTAAGCACAAAAGCGTAACATCTTCACCTCAAGATTTGAATCACAAGTACCACTCATTATTCACAACTCACCCACTTACTCTAACATAGAGGTCAATGACATTACCTTTCCTTCATGAATCAAGTGCCCTCACACAACAAAAGATAGTAGTTTAACACAATAAAATTGAAGAACACTTAGGAACTCAAGATAGAAAGAATTCACTCACTCTCAGAAATAATATTCATATGCTACAAAAGATGCACCATAAGCTTGCCTGTAGTGTATAGCTCCACTAATCGAGCTCATTCAATCTAGGATTAATTAGGACTTTATTTGGTTGTAATGTAGGCTACGGAACTGGTGGAATACATTTAGATATAAGAGTGATTACATCTCCCTAAGCACTTTAATACATATACTTTAACATTCAAACCCCATACTTATATCAAACCAAAAATTCACCTTCACATCAATGTGTATTACACCATTCTTCTTTAAGCACACTTACATCAAGAGCCACCACTTACCAAGGAATTTCTTTTTTCACAACAATCCAACTATTTTTTTTCTATTCAAGTGGCTCTTACTTTTTCAAAACAGTGAACCTTTATCCTTAATTAGTTCCACTCAATATCCAAACCAACCGCCCCACACTTTAACCTTTACAAAGTTCATAAACAATTCAAGTGCTCGTGAGAGGTTACAATAGTTCAAATATATGGTTAATTTGTTGCCAAAGAAACATATTATAGGCTCAAAGGGGTTAACTATGATACATAATAATTAGGCGGGTAAAATATACATATATGGCTCAACAAAGAAATGTTTATATCACTTCCAAGACTTAACAAAACTACTATTTCGCTTTGCAAACACACATGAAAGTTCTACACGTAAAATGCAGTGCACAGAATATAACAAATCCTTACACACACATGGCACATAACTCACTCAGGATTTGTTTTATCACGACACTATAGTCAAAGTAGCTAAGCAAAGTTAAGTTCATACCAATTAAAGTACTTATACAAGAGTAAAAAATTAAGCCTAAGCGTCACAACCAAAGTACTCACTATTCTCAAGGCATAACAAATTCAAAAGATATTGTTTCAATTCAAAACACAACACAATGGCTCCTATTCTTAAAAAAACTAACTACACCCGATTCAAATAAAATCCTTGGAAAAGAACTGCGGCACAAAGAAAACCCAAGGGGAAATTGCTACACTACCTAACAAAAAATATCTTTTTTTAGACTTAAATCCCTTAAGAAAATTGTCTAATAGATCCATCGCCAGGAAAAGTCCAATCTTTTCAAAAAAATATATCATTTAATTAAACTAACACAACTATAATAGTATATAAAGTCACCCAGACAATCTTATCACCCCACACTTAAAATTTTGCATTGTTCCCAATGCACACCATAAGTAATTAAAAAGGTAAAAGAGACTCCCTGGTAGGCCAAAGGCCCAAACACTAATAGCTCATGGGGTACTCAGACTTCTCCCCAGCTTGTCCTTTGTGCTGGTACCTCACACTTAGTTCCAACTATTTGGTTTGTTGTTACATCCTTCCAATGGCGCTCCATGCTCCTAAAAATCAAAAATCAACACTACAAGAATAATATAATAAAAAAAATAAAAAAATAAAAAATATAAATAAAGCTAGGCTGCCTCTCAACAAGTGTTTTATTTAACGTCGTGACACGACATGAATCAATTTTGTCTCCACCTCGAGCTTATGAATTGAACCCCAAGTTTTGCTTCAAGATTATGATTATGCTCTTGGAGCGGTGGAACGAATCTAACTGGCCCAAGGAAATAATGAAATATTCTGCACTCTTTGGCCTTTGTATGAGGTATGTAATCCAGACTATTGCAAGAAGAATTCCAGAATATATGCACCTTGTTCCTCATTCATTGAATCTTTAATTGGTTCGGATGACTCTATTTCCATATCATCATCCAAACACAATGTGGAAAAATGCTTGGAGTGTGGACCAATGCACTCAAACACATAAACTTCAGGACTTTCAATATCCTCTACATCATTGATAATAGAGTCAACAAAATTTATATCCTCAAAGTTCTTGGTTGACTCTAGTATCATTTCTTCAACATCGACATCCTCAAATTGTAGTTGGCTAGGTTGTTGATGTTCTACTCTGACCTCCCCAATTAACACCTCAAATTCCTGGTCTTCTTGGCCACTATCCTCAATATTGGCTTGTTGAGCATTAAAAGCTCCAGCCATTTGACTCAATTGAGCCTCCAACTTGCGAATAGTTGCCTCTTACCTTTCTATATGCAATTGTTTTTCATATTTTGTTTCAAAATGTACTTTAACATATTCTTGAACTCCTTCAGGTCTGCATCCCTAGGTTCTTTGTTCTTTTTAGCTTCACAAGAAAAGGTAGAACTATCATGGTAAGGGGTTGGGGGAAGATAAGAAATATAAGCACAACTATAAAAATGACCATTTTTACCACCACACACATCACACACATTCCACAAATAAGACTGAGTTGGTGCACATAATATGCTCTCAGGAACGTTTTGTAAATTTTACCATGGGTGATTTCCTTCACAATATGTATGAAGATTAATAGTAGAATTATCTACACCTATATTCGCATAACTCCAAGATGTCTTGTTTCTCAAATCAACAGTTATAAAAAAACAAAAAGAGAAAAATAGAATAAAATAAAAGTTCAAACTTGAACCCTACCAATATATACAACTACAACTACATCGTTAGTTCCCCAACAACAGTGCCAAAATTTGGTCACGCCCAACTCTAGTCCTAAAAAGTATAAGTGGTCGTTGCAAATATATCCGGTCTAAAAGTCTGGAGTCGAATCCCACAGAACTAAGGCTTAGCTATATCTGTTTAATATCACTAAAAAGACAAGTTTGAACAATTTTCTAAATTATAAAGATTGAGATTTATATTGATAACTAATTACTAGAAAATGGTAAAATTATGAACTAACGAGACACAGGGTTGGAGACTAAATTAAGGAGGTCTAGAGTTATGATTTCCTCAATTGTCCGGATTCTTCTAGCTATGTTCCCTACAATTTTGCCAATGTATTCTCTACTGATCGTGAGCACTTTAGATGTTGTAATTCTCCCTCGAAAAACTACAACAATTTACTAGACATATTCTCTTGAACTATGCTAGTTAGCTTTATCTAACCGCCCATTATGACAACGTCAAGGCTTTGTTATTCCTAAAACTTCGTTTAAACCCGTTGTATTGATTTCCTACATAAGTTAGGAGTGACGTTGTTCAACAACAACCTAAATATGTTTGCTTTCTCAAGCAACACATAATAAATAGGCATAGTCAATCAATGGCCATTCAATCAACAACAATAAACATGTAGTTGAACAAGTAGAGAAATCCAACGGCTTAATTATATAAAAACATAACAAGAATTTATCCTACAAAAGTTTCTATCAAAACCCTAGATAAAAAATTAGTTATTCATAATATTATGTAACAATACAATACTATAAGTCATAACCAACAACGAAAAATAGGAAGAGGAAGGAAAAACTCGTAGAAGGATTCCCTGCCTTGCTCATATTCTGTCTCTGCGTCTTTAGGTCGAATATGTGTTAAAAATTGATCTCCTCCCTCAAAAATATCATTTTTTCATGTATATATACCAAGTAGGGTCGGGCCCAAAATTATACCTTCTCCAACGTGAAAAAAGGACCATGTTTTAGGTGTGGATGCCGCGGCCGCAGCCCAGGCACGGTACGGGCATGGTACTTGCAAATACACTGTCTCAGCCCGCCTCAGGTCTACTATCGTGGTTTTGATTGCGTCTTTCACCCTCTGACATTTGGAATTTAGAATAACGTAGAACATGAAAGTTATAGCCCTTTGTGTTAGCTTTACAACAATATATTGTGAAGCCCAAATCGAGTTCTTAGCAAAAACTTATATGCATTTTACTAGACAGTGCACAATATACCTACTTGATTCTTTGTTTTGTTGCTCTATTATCTGTTGATCCCTGAATACTATCCCGGCTTAATTCCTTGAGCTTTACTCAAACTTCAAAGCTCCAAATCACTTGAATTCATTCCATAAAATCTAAATAGCTCAGAATCACTCCTACAAGGTATAAACTACTTCGTTAGTGCAAAGCACTAGCGATTAAAGCGCAAACTCAACTAAAGTGCAGTAAACTAGAGTGTAATAAGCGACTAAAATACATAATTATAGCCTATTATCAGTGTCGGTACCTTTTCTTGAGGTTTTATATTATGGTTTGTTGGTCAATTCGGCTTTCCTGATCCCATTAGCTTGATAAGGTATCGATACGATCCTTTTAACTTAAGGCCTTCGAGAAATTCGGTCACCTTACTACCGATAAACTGTTTTCCTTTGTCACATGCAATTTCGGATGGTATTCAAAATCGACATACAATGTGGTCCCAAATGAAATCGATGACTTCTTTCTCCCCGGCCTTCTGGTAAGCATGTGCTTCAACCCACTTAGAGAATTAGTCAGTCATAAAAAAAACAAATTGAGCTTTACCTGGTCCGATGGAAAAGGGACGACGATGTCCATTCCCCACTTCATGAATAACCGTGGGGATAAAACTTAATGCATCAGCTCCTTGGGTTTATGAATCATCAAAGCATATCTTTGACATTTATCACACTTTTGTACAAACTCATTCGCGTCTTTTTTCAAATTAATCCAGTAATAGCCGACTCTGATTTTTGAACCAGTTATTCGGCACCTGAGTGATTCCCGCATGTGCCTTCATGGATTTCCCACAAAATATACTCGGTATCTTATGGTCCCAGACATATAGCCAACAGACCGGCGAATGTGCTCCTGAATAAGGTTCCATCCCCCGGGAGGACTCTCCTCGTCCTGGTTGTTTATCACCTTTGCCTTGTGATCTCACCATTGTCTGCAAGCAACATTCAGTTATATTTAATAGAATCAATGAAATTCAGAATTGTAGGAATTAATTGCAGACAGTTAAAACACTGCAGACTGCGGACCACACAAAATACAGTACGGTCGCAAAAAGGCTACTGTGGACCGCACAAAATCCATTGCAGTCCACACAGAGGTAGGGTTCAGACTACCTGCTCTCTGAATCTGTGTACTGCGAACCGCATAAAATGCAATGTGATTCGCATTGAGGCACTGCGGACCGCACAAAATCCTTTACGGTTGCGCTCCTCAAATTCTAGCTTCGGAAGCTATTCTAATGTGGTCCGCACAAAATAGCTTTGCAGATCTCTTAAAGGCACTTGGGACTGCACAAACTCCACTGCGGTCTGCACCGAGTGCCCAACAACAACACCAACCTAGGGTTCAATATTTTGTCCAATTTTAGTCCAAATTTTTACATAATAGTGATTCCCTAGGTGTTGCCTCTCTGTTGTAACTTATTATGCCTAACTAGAACAGGATTAACTAATCTATGCTACTAAATTAAAAGAAAAACGGGAAGAACAGAAGAAAACTAAGAGAAATAAAAATCAAAAGAAAATAGCAAAATTAAACAACTAAGAAGGAATTAAAGTTACTAGAAATGAGATGCACTGATGATTAATCGAGACTAAGCAGATGAATTCATGGAATTTAGAGTGTGAAAAGTAGTGAACGGTGATTTTTGGGCTTTTGAGAGTCAAAAAAGCGAAAAGGCCAAATGGAGGGCCTCAAGTCCTATTTATAGGAAAAGGTCAGAGGCCCCAGCTTACCTACCCGCCACGGACCGCACAAAATGGCACTACAGTACGCATTACTTGGAGATATGAAAGTTTGAGAAGGCAACCACTGCGGACCGCACAAAATGCTCTATGGCCACAGTGGTCCACCGCGGACTGCACAAAATGTAATGCGGCCACGGTAGCAAATTTCAAAGAACCAGTTTTCAACATCAATCGTCAGTGCAATCCACACTGATTTTGTGCCCCCACACTAAGTCCTTTACGGCTGCACAAAATGTTGTGCGGTACGTATTGCAAACTTTAGAGAGTGATCAATATTTCCACTTGGTCCTGCACTGTATCAACACAATCCTACAGCATCTCACAACCAGTCAGTCCAAAAATAAATCTTATACTCTAAAGAAAATCAAAGAAAAATGAAAAGAAAGACACATGGGTTGCCTCCCAAGAAGCGCCTGATTTAACATCGCGGCACGGTGCAGGTTACCATCAAATCATTTTAGATGAAGAAGTGCCACCACGTGGCTGTCATCAATTTTTCCCGGATAGTACTTGACCCTGTGCTCACTAAATCTAAAAACCTATCCATTTTTTTCTTCAAATCAAGTGCACCAAATGGAGTCACAAACACCACTTCAAAAGGTCCACTCCATTTTGACTTAAGCTTTTTCGGAAAAAACTGTAACCGAGAGTTGAACAAGAGAACCAAATCACCTACTTTGAACTCCTTGCCACGAGCATATTTATCATGAAGGTACTTCATCTTGTCCCTGTACAAGGATAAACTGGAATAGCCATGGAACCGAAATTCATCAAGTTCATTAAGCTGCTCCACACGAAGATTTGCTGCCACATCCCATTCGAGATTCAGTTTCCTCAAAGCCCACATGGCCTTGTTCTCTAACTCAACTGGTATATGGTAAGCTTTCCCAAATACCAACCGGTACAGAGACATACCAATCGGAGTCTAGTAAGCAGTCCTGTAAGACCATAGAGCATTATCCAACTTCTTAGACCAATCGGTCATATTTTCATTGATCGTCTTAGATAGAATACTCTTGGTTTCCCTATTTGAGACTTCAACTTGGCCACTCGCCTCAGGATGATACACCATACTTTGCAAGCAAGGTGTCAAAAGCTCTATTACAATGTGCGACCCCTCATCACTTATGATTGCACAAGGAGTGACAAACCTAGTAAAAATGCTCTTTTGAGGAATGCAACCGCACTCCGAGCTTCATTGTTGAGCAAAGCCATGGTCTCGGCCTATATTGAAACATAGTCAACCACCACTAGAATGTAGGTGTTCCTGCACGAGCTTAAAAATGGTCCCATAAAATCAATACCCCACACATAAAAAATATCCACTTCTATAATGGTGTTAAGAGTTATCTCATCTTTCTTCAAAATACCACCCGCTCTTTCACATTTGTCACACCTTTTCACAAGATCACTTACATCTTTATACAAAGTTGGCCAGTAAAACCCACAACTAAGGACCATCGAAGTTGTCCTCACCCCGCCATGATGGCCACCATAGGGAGATGAATGATAAGCATCTAAGATACTCAACTGCTCCTCATCAGGGACACACCTTCGGATCTCTCAGTTGGTGCAAATCTTGAATAAGTACGGATCATCCCAATAGAAATCCAAACTATTCCATTTGAGCTTCTTCATTTGGTTAGAAGATAGTTCACACGGGATTATACCAGTCACAATGTAATTAGTAACATCTGCAAACCATGGCATACTATTTATTGACACAGAAAGTAGTTGCTCGTCAGGAAATACATCATTGATCTCTAGGCCATCACACGGCCTCCCTTCCTCCTCCAAGCGGGACAAGTGGTTCGCTACTTGGTTTTTACTACCTTTCCATTCCACAATTTCCACATCAAACTCTTGAAGTAACAAGACCCATTGCATCATCCTAGCTTTGGATTCTTTCTTTGTCATCAAATACCTTAGAGTTGCATGATCGATCTACACTATGACATTGGCTTCCAAGAGATACAACCCAAAATTTTCCATCGCGAACATAATAGCCAACAACTCTTTCTCAGTTACCGTGTAGGTTTTTTTAGCCTCATTTATTTTCTTGCTTGCGTAGTACATCGGATGAAACATTTTGTTCACTCTTTGACCAAAAATTGCCCCAACTGCAACATCACTTGTGTCGCGTATGAGCTCGAAAGGCAAGATCCAATTGGGTGTGGTAATAATAGGGGTGGTGGTCAACTTATGCTTGAGAAGTCCAAATGCTTGCTTACATCCCTCATCGAACACGATCCTTTTCTAGTAGCTTGCACAAATTCACTACCTTCAAAAAATCCTTGATAAATCCCCCGTAGAACCTTGCGTGCCTAAGAAAACTTCTAACCCCCTTGACAGAAGTGGGGGGAGGGAGCCTTGAAATCACCTCTATTTTGGCCTTGTCCATCTCTATGACATGCTTTGAAATTGTATGACCAAAAACATTATACCCTCCTTAACCATGAAGTGGCATTTTTGCCAATTGAGCACAAAATTGTGTCTTTACAACGGGCCAACACTCTATCCAGGTTTTCCAAACATTCATCAAATGAATCACCCACAACACTAAATTCTTCCATGAACACCTCCAAAATATCTTCCACCATATCGCCGTTGGAATGTCGCAGGTGTATTACACAACCGAAAGGCATCTGAGAAAAGGAAAAGGTGCCATATGGACAAGTAAATGTGGTCTTCTCCTGATCCTCTAGAGGAATCAAGATTTGGTTGTACCCAGAATATCCATCTAAGAAATAATAGAAGGCATGCAAACCAAGACGATCAAGCATTTAGTCAAGGAAAGGCAATGGGAAGTGATCCTTACGTGTTACCTTGTCCAGCTTGCAATAGTCCGTGCACACCCTCCATCCGGTAACTGCTCGGGTTGGAATTAGTTCATTTTTAGCATTGGTCACCATGGTCATACCACCCTTCTTTGGTACACACTACACCAGCGAAGTCCACGAGCTGTCAGAGATAGGGTACACAACCCCGGCATCTAACCACTTGATCAAATCTTTCTTCATAACTTCTTGTATTTCCTAGTTCAACCTTCTTTGATGTTCCAAGGAGGGTTTTGCATCATCTTCAAGAATAATCTTGTGAATACAGAATGCGAGGCTTATTCCCCGAATATTAGCTAAAGTCAATCCAATTGCCTTCTTTCATTTCTTGAGCATTGCCAATGTGGCATCTACCTGCATGTTAGTAAGACTAGAGGAAAGAATAATTTGCAAGGTTGAACTAGGGCCTAAGAATTCATACCTGAGGTGTTGAGGCAATGGATTCAACTCCAACACCAGAGGCTCCTCAATTGAAGGCTTGGTTGGTGGAGTCTTTCTAATTTCAAGATCCAAGGATAGCTTCTTAGGCTTGTAAGAATAAGAGCCCATTCCATGTAAAGCATTCACGCACTCTACTTGGCCCTCATCATCATTAACATCAAGATTAAATAATACGGCCTCTAGTGCGTCCTCCACATCGATCATTGCACTAGTATCATCAATTATCACAGTCGTGACAACATCCACAAATGAGCACACTTCGGTACAATTGGGATGCTTCCTTGACTTGCACACATGAAAGACCACTTTTTCATCACCCACATGGAAAGTGAGTTCCCCTACTTCCACATCAACTTAGGCCTTCCCTGTAGCAAGGAAAGGTCTCCCCAATATGATTGGAACTTCATAATCTACCTTAAAATCCAAGATCACAAAATTAGCTGGCAAGATAAATTTATCCACCCTTACAAGCACATCATCAAAAATACCCAATGGTCTCTTCATCGATCTATCCGCCATTTGCAATCTCATGGAAGTCAGCCTTTGTTTCCTAATACCTAAAGTCTTGTAAACTGAGTAGGGCATCAAGTTATACTCTCCCCCAAATCACATAGAGGTTCGGTGGAGACTTCACTCCCAATAATGTAAGGAATGGTAAAAGCACCGAGATTCTCCAACTTCAGAGCCATTGAATGTACTATAGCACTAACTTGGTGGGTCATCTTGATAGTTTCACAGTCCATGGATATTTTCTTTGTCACCAAATATTTCATGAATTTATCATAGCCAGGCATTTTCTCCAACGCCTCCACCAAAGGCACATTAATGGATAAGCTCTTCATCATGTCAATAAACTTTTTGAACTGATTCTCATTTTTCTAGTTTGGTAGCCTCTGAGGATAAGGTGGAGGTGTCCTAGGCAAGGGTGCCTTGGCTTTTAGCACAACCGGCCCTGGCATGTTTATTACGTGTTCCCTAGATGGGTTCACGTCATTCTGTATTTCCACCACAACACCTTGAATATCAATCCTCACTTCTTCATTCACATTTTCATCAATCACATTTCAACTACCAAAGGAACTTCATCTTATTGCAACTCAACTTTACCACACAAAATTTTCTTTTGTTTGGAGGCATTCATATCACCGCCTCATCCAATCCTTGTAGTTACTGCCATAAAATAATTGTTCGCACTCTTTGGGTTAACTACTGTAGCACTCGGTAGATCCCCCTTAGGGCGAGTATTCAAGGACTGTGAGATGTGGACTAGCTGAACCACCAAATTTCTGATTGAAGTATACTGAGAAGCCAATTACGCATCGGAGTCAGCATTCTTCTTCATCATCTGTTCAAAAATCATTTTTATTCTCCCCATGACATTATTGGAACAACTAGGACTCTAGGATGGAAAAGGCGGTGGATTGCTCAGTTGTTGATACATTGGGGGCCTTTGACATGGTTGTTGTTCCATCCACGCTGGTTGTTATTTCCATCCCAATTGTTGTTATTGCCCCAGTTTCCTTGATTGTTCTGATTGTTGTTTTGATTTCCCCAATTTGGATTTTGATTATTGTTTCCTTGTTGTTGATTCTAGTTGTTGTTGCCTTGTTGTTGATGATAGAATTGGCCCTTTGACCTTGATAATTATTCACATATTGTACCTCTTCATTCTGCCCATCATAACCATCATCTTGGAATCCACCAAAATCATTGTCAAATTGATTTGAACTCCCTTGGTTCTGTTGACCTCTTTGTCTTTTATTGTTCACTAGCATGTTGACACCCTCCATGGTGTTCACTTGGCGAGGATTTTAAACTTGTTGCAACTGTGACTTTGCTAATTGGTTCATTTTTTGTTGTAAGTTCTGCTATAGCCTACCCATGGTCATGTTGTTCTTTGTGTAAGTGAGTGACCATGGGGTCACCCAGTGGAACATTGGACCTACGTTACCAAGCGGAGGACGTGTCAGTCATCTCATCAAGAATAGAACAAGTTTCATCATAAGGCAGCCTCATGAAATTGCCCCCCATCCAGTTGATTCACTATGCATTGATTCGTTGTGTTAATGCCCCGGTGGAAGGTCTGTTGTATCATTGCCTCAGTCATATCATTGTTGGGGAATTCCTTCACCATGGTTCTATATCTCCCCCAAATCTCGTGTAATGGTTCGGTGGACTCCTGTTTGAAAGCTAATATCTCATCCCTCAATGCTTCAATGTGCCCCGGTGAGAAATATTTGGCAATGAACTTATCCACCAACACATCCCAAGTAGTGATGGAATGGTTGGGAAGTTACTCAAGCCAATCCAATGCCTTCCCTCTAAGTGAAAATGGGAAGAGTCTCAACCGAAGTGCATCCTCACACACATTGGTTTGTTTGCTCCCCTAATAGGTATCCACGAACCCCTTGAGATATTTATAAGCATTCTAAGTGGGAGCACACATGAAATACCCTCGTTGTTCCAACAATTTCAGCATCACATTAGTAATTTGAAAATTCACCGCTCGGATTCGGGGCGGGACAATTGCACTAGCATAGCCTTGGTTGGGAAGAAGCCCCTCTTGGAGGTGGCAGAGGAGGTTCTGGAATATTTTTATTGGCATTGGCCTGGCAGCCTCTACGTTGTCCTTTAGGTACAAGAGGCACCTCATCATCTCCGATATCATCTACCTTCTCCCCGGCAACTACATTTCCAAGAGGGTCATTGTTGTTTTCTGCGATTTCATTCCTCGAGTGGTGACATACACAAATTAGTAACGCAGAAGGAAAGAAGAACAATACAAAGCTCCCCGGTAACGGCGCCAAAAACTAATCGAAACCAACCCTGTACTACTATAAAGTACCAAGAGAGGTTAAAGCAGCTTTTACACAAGACGGTCAGGATTGATTACCACGGGGAGCTAGAGATTGGAATTGAGTTTCTATATAGATTGGAGTTGCGCAATTTTTCCTAATTGCACTTCTAAACATTTTTGGTTTTCTAAATTTATACTACTAAGATGATAAATTAAACTAAGATAAGACTATTAAAGATTGCCTAATTAGTTAAAAGGCACTAGGGGAGTGACTTTTACCTAGGTGGATACTTGACGGGTTCTCGTGTGTAAGGCTGGATTGTCATATTTGGGGATTACAATATCACAATTGCACGATTCTACTCACTCTATACCTCTCGTTAGTTCAAGTGATTTTGCCCTAATTGACTTTCTCAAGATCAATTGGATATGATCATTTGTGCAAGCAATTGAGATTCAAGTCGGGTATTACGATCTCTCAGTTTAACCATTTAATCGGGACTATCAATCTCTTGAGTACGCCCCAATTCCTTGTTAGACTAATTTTTATAGACTTAGGCTCTCCTCCTAAAGAATATCCCAAGTCAACTAAGCATAACTAGTGTTTGCAACCACTACTTCAACAAAAAAATCTTAAATTAGTCCAAATATCAAACATCCATAGACATTCAAGCCTTAAAACACAAGACCATCAATTACCCACACCGGGGTTGAACCACAACCCTAGCTGATGGGTCTAGCTACTCATGATAATAGAGAAAAACAAAGAAATAGCTGAAGATAAACCCATAATATTAAATTGCTAACTAAAACATGAGGATTCAATGATAAAAATTGTAAAATTACTCAAAATGGTAAAATAACACTATTCATGAGCGCATCTCAGCTTCAAAATCTAATTGATGAACTAAAAATGGGAAAAGAAACTATTTATACTAGGCCAAAAATTCTGGAAAAAAATTCCCTTAAGGGGCTAGTGCGGACCGCACAAAATCGAGTGCGGCCGCACTAAGGCTCTTGGCTAAAATTTTTGCTCTCTAACTTGGCCACTGCGGGCTGCATAAAATGCAACGCGGCCGTGGTGGCTCATATTGCGGTCCACACAAAATAGAACGCGGACCGCATTGAATGTTCCTCCAAGTTGACAACTCTCTGAACTTGAGCTTCGTGGATAGCACAAAAATTACGTGCGACCGCAATGAAGTCAATGCGGACCACACAGAATGGAGTACGGCCGCATTACTTGGTTGCCTGAATTGAGCACTCTCTGAACCTCTTCTTTGCGAACCACATAGAATGGAGTGCAGCCACATTGCTTTACTGCCTGAGATGAGTACTCTCTAAACCTCTTCTTTGCGGACCGCACAGAATAGAGCGTGGTCGCATTGGTCCTGTTATACTGAGCTTGGACTTGTTCTTAGTAATTGTGCATGTTTCGCTCCTTTTTTAGCTGGTTTTGATGAATTGTCACCTTATTGATCAAACCCTGCAATGAAGTACAACACGTCATCCTTTGGGACTATTTTATGTACACATTTCTAATCAAAACTCAAGTAAGAAGGAGTGTAAAATGCATCATAATCCCTAGTTATTAGTGCCCAGGTATACCTTTCTTTTGCGCTGATGTTCGATCAATGTGATTTTCTTTAGCTCTTCGATTGTCGACTTGGTGGCATCGGAATCATAAGGGACTATAAAAGATTGAGGAACCCCATGGTCATCATCCTCATCAATCCTCTGCTTCTCTAATTGGGTTGAGGCTGATGTATGTGGTTGCTATTTAACCTCCTGCTTT
>JASVEL010012367.1:0-95361 GCA_032618575.1 Nicotiana noctiflora | reverse complement strand
TTAAAAAATATGAATTAACGGAAATTATGATCGGGTTATTTGAACATATTAGATTGTATTGTTTTATAAATTTTAATTGTCATCATATTTGTCAATACGATATCTAATATCTCTATTAAATTGAATATACTTATATACAACAACAACAACAATATACCTAGTATTATCCCACACCATAGGATTCGGGGAGGGTAGTCTGTACGCAAACCTTACCTCTACCTTATGAAGATATTATATTACCAATATTTAGTATTATTATATTGTTTATAGATATTTTTATTAGTATATTACATTGTTTAATGTTTTTATCTGCTACTATCTTTTTGTAATATAATAGAAGATATATATTTTATTAATCAAGAAACATATTTTTATTTAAAATTTTATTCTTTTTTCTCAGCAATATTATTTGCATTTTAATGACTAAAATATCTATTAAATTAAAGGGACTAATAAAAAATATTTTTTGTTCTATATTATTCTTTATTATATATAATATTTAGTATTATTATATTGTTAATAAAAATTTATTAGCATATAAATTTGTATAATATTTTTTATTACTACTTTCTTTTTGTAATATAATAAAAGATATATTTTATAACTCGTGAAATATTATTTTATTTTAAATTTTATTTTGCTATTCTCAATAATATAATCTGAATTTTAATGGATAAAATCTCTATTAAATTAAAGGAACTAATATAGTCATCGAATAACTTTTTTGTTATGTAATTTTTTAATATATATATAGATAGATAGATTATTACATTGTTAATAAAAAAATATTAGCATGTTACTTTGTTTAATATTTATGTTTACTGCTTTCTTTTGTATAATATTTTTCTTATATTCTTGATGAGTGAATCTTTATATAAATATAGATATATAATTTAAATTAATCAAAAATAGTTTCGATTTTATTCTAAAAGTGCCAAATAACTTTTCTCAACACTATCAAATTAGTACAACAATATTTTCTCTCTTTTAATAGAAAAAAATAACGATTTGTCTTGGTATACATTTTCTAAAATCAATGCATCTAATAAATACTCTGAATTTTTAATTTTCAAGAGAAAAAGGAAGGTTCAATTTGTAAAGTGACGCTAATTCTAGAGCACTCTTTTCATTTATCTAATTATATCGGCACTTAATAATTTAGACTTGGAGTAGTTATGTTTTTCGAATTTTTAGGTTTAACAAAGCATTTAAAAAAATTTTCTGTGTTGTAGTAAATTGAATTGAAAGATTAAAGATTTTTTAAATTTTTTATTTATTTTAAATTATTTTTGAATATCCAAATATTTTGGAGGTTTGTTCCTAAATTTTGACACTTGTTGAATTTTGGTGAAACTTGGCATTCTTTGGACTTTTTTGCTATTCCTATTCTCTATAATAATATAATATAATATAATATAATAACAATTATATATATATATATATATATATATATATATATATATATATTAGGAATAACTACTCCCCAATTTGAATTGATAATTTTTTTTTCTTATTTTCATATTTTATAGATATTTAAATTCAAAAAAATAACTAACTATTAACCAAATAACTAATTATGCCAAGTGGCTTTTTTCAAGGCTGCTTCTGAGGCCTTGAAAACCTCATTCTATGTTGCCTCGATTTACGTGCACGATCCGAGCATGTAGCCGAAAAGCTTTTGTGATAGAAAATATGAATTCTATGAGAAATTTGGATAAAAATGATATTAATATTGATATGGTTGACTTCGGTCAACATTTTTGGTAAACGGATCCGGACCCGAGATTGGATGGTCCGAGAGGTCCGTAGGAAAATATGGGACTTGGACATGCGTCCGGAGTCGAATTCTGAGGCCTAGAGCCCAAGTTATGAATTTTTACGTGAAATTGTTTTTGATGTAATTGTTAAAGGAAAATGAATTAATTGACCTTGGTATCGGGCTCGTATTTTGGTTCCGACGCTCGGTACAAGTCTTAAATATTATATATGTGCTTTATGCAAAGTTTGGTGACATTCGGATGTCGTTTGATATGTTTTGGACCTTGAGTTCCAAGTTTGAAAGTTTTGAAAACCAAAAGTATGAAAATTATGAACTTGAGGCTTGATTTGATGAAAACGATGTGATATTGGCGATGTGATCGCACGAACAAGTTCGTAATGTATTTTTGATGTTGTGTACATGTTTGGTTTGGAGCCCGGGGGCTCGGGTAAAGATTTGATAGGCCGTTGGATCAATTTCTGAATTTTTACACTGCTGGTTTTTCACCCAGCTGTTGGCTTCGCATTTGCGAAGCATTTCTCGCAATTGCGAAGGTGACAGATCAAGGCAGGGTTCGCAAATGCGAACCCATTATCGCAAATGCGATGCCTGCCAGAACCAGCCAAGTTCGCAAATGCGAACAAAGTGTCGCAAATGCGAACAAAGTGTCGCAAATGCGACACTGGCACACCTGGACCATAGTTCGCAATTGCGAACTTAACCTCGCAAATGCGAGGCCTTCGGTAATTGCCTGTCTTCGCAATTGCGAAGAATGTGTCGCAATTGCGAAGAAGCCCAGAAGCATGCTGGTTCGCATTAGTTCGCAAATGCGAACACCCCTTTGTCTGCCAGTGATCGCAAATGCGAACAAATGTTCGCAAATGCGAACTTCCCGACCTTAGCTTATTTTTCAAACTCCAGAAATTGGTCGGGGTTCGCAATTGCGAACCCATGTTCGCAAATGCGAACACAGAGACCTGTAAAACACGATTTTCAGTTAATTTCTTCACTTTTCACAACCCAAAAACACCCATTTGCGATTCTTCACGGATTCCTTCTTCTTCAAAACAATTGTAAGTCACTTTTTACTTAATTCTTTCAATTCCTAACATCATTAAACATGTTTTTCAATAGAAATCAAAGGTTTTCATGGTAGAATTTCTTGTTTTTGATAGAATATAGGGTTTTCCATAAATTAGGAAATTGGACCTCGAATTGAGGTCCGATTTTGAAACAAATCATATACTTGAACTCGTGGGGGGATGGGTAATCGGATTTTGGTCCGAACCCCGAGTTCCGACCATGTGGGCCCGGGGTCGAAATTCACTATTCCGGGCAGAATGTTGTAAAAGTTGTAATTGGCCTTAGGAATTAGTTTGTTGAGTAGTATTGATGATATTAAATCAATTGTGTATAGATACGGTTGGATTGGAGCCAAATTTGAAAGGAAAAGGCATTGCCACGGATTGAATTGTTCATAAACATTCGAGGTAAGTGTTTGTTCTATCCTAACTTGAGGGAATAGGATTATGTGCTATGTGTTATGTGATCGAGTGCGGTGTATGGGCTGTGGTGACGAGCATCCATACATTGGCGTCTAGTATGACCGTGAGTCGTTGATAATGCTTATTGTGAGACATATTTGCAGATGAATTGTTGAACCTTTGCCAGGTTGTAGAATTGTTATTGTTCTCCCTTGTCGGGACTTGTTGTGAAGATGATTATTGATTGCCCTTGTTGGGACAGTTTATGAATTATTGTTTCTTTCTTTGCCCTTAGCTGTGATTGTTATTTGGGTGAGGAAGAGTGATAATGCACGAAGGGTGATGCCGTGCCTTGATTTATTATTTATGCACGAAGGTTAATGTCGTGCCATGTTTTATTATTTATGCACGAAGGTTAATGTCGTTCCATGTTTTATTGATTATGCACGAAGGATCATGCCGTGCCCTGTTATTGAACCATGTACGAAGGATCATGCCGTACTATGGATGTGAGGATGAGAGTAAAAGCACGAAGGGTGATGCCGTGTACTTTATTTGCTTATTTGGTGAGGATTAGAGTAAAAGCACGAAGGGTGATGCCGTGCAACTGCTTGCTATTTCTTGACTTGATATTACTTGTGTTTCCATTATACTTTATTTTCCTTGTGAACTTATTAACTGTTGTTAATTGTTGAGTTCTTTGAGATATTCATTATTGTGTTATTACTTGGTTATTTCTTGTTATTCTGTGGTATACATATATATTGAACTGCACAGGTTTATGTGGGTGTCAGGTCTTAGGCTTGTCACTACTTCGCCTGAGATAGGCCAGGCACTTACCAGCACATGGGGTCGGTTGTGCTGATACTACACTTCTGTGCGTTTTTGCACAGGTCCAGGTTACGATCAGGAGCAGCAGCGGTAAATCGATTGCGTGGGAGTTGATCACATTTGAGACCGAGGTAGCTTGCAGACGTCCGCAGGCCCGACGTCTCTCTCTTTATTTATGTTACTAGCTGTAGTCTCTTTGTTCCGAGACAAACAGAATTATGTTATATTTCTTTCAAACTTTTATGTGTAGTATTCAGTAGTAGTTCGTGAGTTGGTGACTCCACGTCTTGGGTAGAGGATTTCAGTATGATTTTTACCTTGTAACTAGTTATTTCTATTTCGATAAAGTATTCCGCACTTATTTAATTAAAGTTATGGTTTGTTGATAAATTAATTATGAAATTGTATTAAAAACAGGATAGTATGAATACAGTGGCTTGCCTAGCTACCACGAGTAGGCGCCATCACGATCCCGATGTTGGGGGAAAAATCTGGGTCGTGACAAGTTGGTATCAAAGCTCTAGGTTACATAGGTCTCACCACTCACGAACAAGCTTAGTAAAGTTTGAGAGGTAGGTACGGAGACGTATGTACTTGTCCTCCAGAGTCTATTGAGTTAGGAAAGAGTCTCTCGTTTGTTCTTTCTTGTCGTGCGACTTGTTCCTCAATTACTGATTGAACTTCTATTCAGTCCTTTCGCAGATGGTGAGGACACGCGCTTCTTCGTTCGCTGACCAGCAGCCCGAGCCCCAGGCAGCTCCCGTGAGAGACAGGGGCCGAAGCCGTATCAGAGGCCATGGTAAAGGCAGAGCTCAGCCCCCGGTAGCTATTCCAGAGGTGGAGCCTCATATTGAGACTTGCAAGGAGGTTCCTGTCCCAGCAGCTCCAGTGGGCCCAGCTCAGGTCCTAGGAGAGGTTTTATTTACCCCGGATCCTTGGGAGGCTTTGGTCAGGATAGCGGTATTTATGGACAGCATTGCCAGAGCAGGTTTATTACCAGTTGCACCAACCGCTTCTCAGGCTGGAGGAAGGGCCCAAACTCCTGTTGCTCGTACTCCGGAGCCAGTAGCATCTCAGCCTCAAGCACCAGTGGTTCGGCCAGTTGTGGCCACTCAGTCAGGTACCACAGCTCAGGCCGGAGATGGAGCGGCCATGACTTCTGATTCCTTATGGAGACTTGATCGGTTCTCCAAGTTGTTTACCACTACCTTCAGCGGTGCCACATCAGAGGATCCTCAGGACTTCTTATTCAGTTGCCATGAGATTCTCAAGACTATGGGGATCGTGGAGACAAATGGAGTTGACTTATGTACATTCAGGCTTGCAGGATCCGCCAAGACTTGGTGGAGAGATTATTGCTTGACTCGACCGGCAGGGTCCCCAGCTTTATCATGGGATCGGTTTGCGGAACTATTTATGGAGAAGTTTCTCCCTGCTACTCGGCGGGATGTACTTCGGAGGCAGTTTGAGCGCCTCCGTCAGGGCACTATGACGGTCACACGGTATGAGACGAGATTTGTCGATTTGGCTCGTCGTGCGGTGGTGATACTTCCCGCGAGAGCGGGAGAGGGTCCGCGAGGTTTATAGATGGGCTTAATCGACCAATTAGACTCCGGATGGCTATGGGCGTGGGGAGTGACATATCATTTCGGGAGGCAGCTAATGCAGCACGAGTTGAGATGGCTCTTGCTCGGGGAGGCGGTTGTTCTTCAGACAAGAGGCCTCGTCATTCAGGCAGGTTTAGTGGTTCTTCTTCGGGTGGCAGAGAATCTTTCGACAGAGGCCAGTCTTCCGGGCCTTTCCATTCCGCCCTTCAGGCTTCACAGGGTGGACCGGGTGATCGTGGTTTTCGTGGGCATTATTCAGACCAGCCTCCTATTAATGCTCGGCCTCTTCAGAGTGTTCGTGGAGGCCATTCGGGTCGTCGGGGCCAGCAGCCCTATCGATCCCAGAGTTGCTTACGGTTGTGGTGACCCGAGGTCATTTTATCGGGTATTGCCCTCGAGCGGCGGGCAGCTCTCGGGAGCGAGGTCCTCGTCCTATGATTCGGGCCCCGGCTGACCCTCAGCCTGCCAGCCAGCGAGAGGCGGGGGTAGAGATTATAGAGGTGGAGGTCGAGACCGTAGAGGTGGAGACCGTCCGGCCAGAGAGGTAGAGGTCGGCCGGTTGATGGTCGTCCTAGAGACGCGGCTCGGAGGGGAGGTGCGGATCCCGGATTCTATGCTTTACCGGCCGGGCCCAGAGGCGGAGGCATCGGATGCCGTGATTACGAGTACTATTCTTGTGTGTGGCGAGAGGTGCTTCGGTATTATTTGACCCTGGATCTACATATTCATATGTGTCTTCCTACTTTGCACCGTATTTGGCCGTGCCCGGCTATGCTCTGGATATTCCAGTTTATGTGGCTACACCAGTGGGTGACTCCATTGTAGTCGATCGGGTGCATCGTTCGTGCGTAGTTATATTTGGGGGGCTTGAGACCCGTGTTGATCTGTTGCTTTTGGATATGGTGGATTTTGATGTCATATTGGGGATGGACTGGTTGTCCCCATACCATGCTATTCTAGATTGTCATGCTAAGACTATGACCTTAGCCTTGCCAGAATCACCCCGACTAGAGTGGAAAGGTACCTCAAGCCACTCCGCTCGCCTTGTTATTTCCTATGTTAAGGCTCGACGCATGGTCGAGAAGGGGTGTCTAGATTATCTGGCTTATGTCCGTGATTCCAACGCAGAGGTTCCTTCCATTGAGTCAGTCCCTATTGTACGGGAGTTTCCTGAGGTTTTTCCTTCAGACCTGCCGGGCATGCCACCCGACAGGGATATTGATTTCCGTATTGATCTGGCATTGGGCACTCAGCCCATCTCTATTCCACCCTATCGTATGGCCCCGTCGAAATTAAAAGAATTGAAAGATCAGGTTGCAAGACCTTCTTGAGAAGGGCTTTATCAGGCCCAGTGTTTCCCCCTGGGGAGCACCTGTATTATTTGTAAAGAAGAAAGATGGCTCGATGCGGATGTGTATTGATTATCGGCAATTAAACAAAGTGACAATAAAGAATAAGTATCCACTGCCGAGGATTGATGATTTGTTTGACCAGCTCCAGGGAGCGAGGGTATTTTCTAAGATAGACTTGAGGTCAGGCTACCATCAGCTGAAGATCAGGGCGGCTGACATTCCTAAGACGACCTTTCGCTCTAGATATGGGCATTATGAGTTCTTGGTCATGTCCTTCGGGTTGACCAATGCCCCGGCAGCATTCATGGAGTTGATGAATCGGGTATTCAGGCCTTACTTAGACCTGTTCGTGATAGTCTTTATAGATGACATCCTGGTGTACTCCGCAGCCATGAAGAGCACGAGCAGCACCTCAGAGTGGTTCTTCAGACTCTGAAAGATAACCGGCTATATGCCAAATTTTCTAAATGTGAGTTCTGGCTGAGTTCGGTAGCATTTCCGGGTCACATTGTATCGGTGGAAGGTATTCGGGTAGACCCGAAGAAGATTGAGGCAGTCCAGAATTGGCCTCGACCAGCTTCAGTGAGCGAGATCCGGAGTTTCTTGGGATTAGCGAGTTACTACCGTCGATTTGTAGAGGGGTTTTCTTCTATTGCGGCCCGATGACCAAGGTTGACCCGGAAGGGTGTCCAGTTCCGGTGGTCGAGAGGAGTGTGAGGCGAGCTTTCGAAAGCTCAAACAGCCTTGACCACCGCGCCGGTGTTGATACTACCTTCGGGTGCGGGGCCTTATACGGTTTATTGTGACGTATCTCGTACGGGGCTTGGAGCGGTATTGATGCGGGATGGTAAGGTTATCGCCTTATGCTTCGAGGCGGTTAAAGATACATGAGAAGAATTATCCAGTTCATGATCTGGAGTTTGCGGTGATTGTTCCCGCATTAAAGATGCGGAGACATTATCTATATGGTATGACATGTGAGGTGTACACTAATCACAAAAGCCTACAATACTTGTTCAAGCAAAAGGAGTTGAATCTACGACAACGGAGATGGTTAGAGTTGCTAAAAGACTATGATGTTACTATCTTATATCACCCAGGGTAAGGCCAATGTGGTGGCCGATGCATTGAGTAGAAAGTATGCCGGCATGGGTAGTCTTGCATATATTCCGGTCAATCAGAGACCATTAGCTCTAGATGTCGAGGCCTTAGCCAACCGGTTCGTGAGATTAGACATTTCTGAGCCTAGCAGGGTGTTAGCCTGCACGGTCGCTCGTTCTTCTTTATTAGAGCGTATCCGTGAGAGGCAATTTGATGATCCTCGTTTGCGTGAGTTGAGAGATACAGTACAGCGGGGAGGTGCCACACAGGTAAATCTAGATGATGATGGGATATTGAAATTGCAGGTCGAGTTTGTGTGCCCAATGTCGAAGGGATTCGAGAGTTGATCTTAGCGGAGGCCCACAGTTCGCGGTATTCTATTCACCCGGGCGCCGCGAAGATGTACCGGGACTTACGGCAGCACTATTGGTGGCGCAGAATGAAGAAAGATATCGTTGCGTATGTCGCTCGGTGTCTAAATTATCAGCAGGTGAAATATGAGCACCAGAGGCCTGGTGGTGTATTCCAGAGGATTGAGATTCCTGAGTGGAAATGGGAGCGGATCACTATGGACTTCATTACGGGACTTCCTTTGACTCGGAGGAAATTTTATGCTATTTAGGTCATTGTTGATAGGCTGACCAAGTCAGCACACTTTATTCCAGTATATGTCTCCTACTCATCGGAGAGGTTAGCAGAGATTTACATCAGGGAGATTGTTCGACTTCATGGGGTGCCGGTATCTATTATCTCTGATCAGGGTACCCAGTTTACCTCGCGGTTCTGGAGAGCGGTCCAGCAGGAGTTAGGCACCCAAGTTCAGCTGAGTACATCTTTTCATCCTCAAACAGATGGTCCGTCCGAGAGGACTATTCAGATTCTAGAGGACATGCTTCGGGCCCGTGTCATTGATTTTGGAGGCTCGTGGGACCAGTTTCTGCCATTAGCAGAGTTCGCCTACAATAATAGCTACCAGACCAGCATCCAGATGGCCCCGTATGAGGCATTGTATGGTAGGTGATGTCGATCTCCAGTCGGATGGTTTGAGCCGGGAGAGGCTCGGTTGTTGGGTACAGACTTAGTTCGGGAGGCCTTGGATAAGGTCAAGACTATTCAGGAGAGATTGCGTTCAGCTCAGTCCAGGCAGAAGACTTATGCGGATCGTAAGGTTCGAGATGTAGATTTCATGGTTGGTGAACGAGTATTGCTCCGAGTGTCGCCTATGAAGGGCGTGATGAGGTTCGGGAAGAAGGGCAAGCTCGGCCCTAGGTATATTGGTCCATTTGAAATTCTAGACAGAGTGGGAGGGGTGGCTTACAGACTAGATTTGCCGCCTAGCTTATCAGCCGTGCATCCAGTTTTTCATGTATCTATGCTTCGAGATACCACGGCGATCCCACACATGTATTAGACTTTAGCACTGTCCAATTGGACAATGATCTATCTTACGAGGAGGAGCTGGTGGCCATTCTAGACCGGCAGGTTCGACAGTTGAGGTCGAAGAGTTATCCTTCGTGCGTGTTCGGTGGAGAGGTCGGCCTCCCTGAGGCATCGACACGGGAGTCCGAGTCGATATGCGGAGCCGCTACCCGCATTTGTTTCCCGACTCAAGTACATCTTTCTTTTGTCCGTTCGAGGACGAACGGTTGTTTTAGAGGTGGAGATTGTGACGACCCAAAGGGTCATCACTTATTTTATTAATCATTTCGAGCTTCGAGGCCTTGAAAACCTCGTTCTATGTTGCCTCGATTTACGTGCACGATCCGAGCATGTAGCCGGAAAGATTTTGTGATAGAAAATATGAATTCTATGAGAAATTTGGATAAAAAATGATATTAATATTGATATGGTTGACTTCGGTCAACATTTTTGGTAAACGGATCCGGACCCGAGATTGGATGGTCCCGAAAGGTCCGTAGGAAAATATGGGACTTGGACATGCGTCCGGAGTCGAATTCCGAGGCCTAGAGCCCAAGTTATGAATTTTTCTGTGAAATTGTTTTTGATGTAATTGTTAAAGGAAAATGAATTAATTGACCTTGGTATCGGGCTCGTATTTTGGTTCCGACGCCCGGTACAAGTCTTAAATATTATATATGTGCTTTCTACAAAGTTTGGTGAACATTCGGATGTCGTTTGATATGTTTTGGACCTTGAGTTCCAAGTTTGAAAGTTTTGAAAACCAAAAGTATGAAAATCATGAACTTGAGGCTTGATTTGATGAAAACGATGTGATATTAGCGATGTGATCGCACGAACAAGTTCGTAATGTGTTTTTGATGTTGTGTACATGTTTGGTTTGGAGCCCGGGGGGCTCGGGTAAAGATTTGATAGGCCGTTGGATTAAATTCTGAATTTTTACACTGCTGGTTTTTCACCCAGCTGTTGGCTTCGCATTTGCGAAGAATTTCTCGCAAATGCGAAGAAGGCAGTTCAAGGCTGGGTTCGCAAATGCGAACCCATTATCGCAAATGCGATGCTTGCCAGAACCAACCAAGTTCGCAAATGCGAACAAAGTGTCGCAAATGCGACATTGGCACACCTGGACCAGAGTTCGCAATTGCGAACTTAACCTCGCAAATGCGAGGCCTTCAGTATATTGCCTGTCTTCGCAATTGCGAAGAATGTGTCGCAATTGCGACAAAGCCCAGAAGCCAGCTTGTTCGCAAATGCGAACATTATTTCGCAAATGCGAAATCCCCAGCAACTGCCTAGACTTCGCAAATGCGAACAAATGTTCGCAAATGCGAACTTTCCAGCCTTAGCTTATTTTTCAAACTCCAGAAATTGGTCGGGGTTCGCAATTGCGAACCCATGTTCGCAAATGCGAACACAAAGACTTGTAAATCACGATTTCCAGCTTCAATATTCACATTTCACAACCCAAAAACACCCGTTTGCGATTCTTCACGGATTCCTTCTTCTTCAAAACAATTGTAAGTCACTTTTTACTTAATTCTTTCAATTCCTAACATCATTAAACATGTTTTTCAATAGAAATCAAAGGTTTTCATGGTAGAATTTCTTGTTTTTGATAGAATATAGGGTTTTTCATAAATTGGGAAATTGGACCTCGAATTGAGGTCCGATTTTGAAACAAATCATATACTTGAACTCGTGGGGGGATGGGTAACCGGATTTTGGTCCGAACCCCGAGTTTCGACCATGTGGGCTCGGGGTCGAAATTCACTATTCCGGGCAGAATGTTGTAAAAGTTAAAATTGGCCTTATGAATTAGTTTGTTGAGTAGTATTGATGATATTAAATCAATTGTGTATAGATACGATTGGATTGGAGCCAAATTTGAAAGGAAAAGACATTGCCACGGATTGAATTGTTCATAAACATTCGAGGTAAGTGTTTGTTCTATCCTAGCTTGAGGGAATAGGATTATGTGCTATGTGTTATGTGATCGAGTGCGGTGTATGGGCTGTGGTGACGAGCATCCATACACTGGCGTCTAGTATGACCGTGAGTCGTTGATAATGCTTATTGTGAGACATAATTGCAGATGAATTGTTGAACCTTTGCCGGGTTGTAGAATTGTTATTGTTCTCCCTTGTCGGGACTTGTTGTGAAGATGATTATTGATTGCCCTTGTTGGGACGGTTTATGAATTACTGTTTCTTTCTTTGCCCTTACCTGTGATTGTTATTTGGGTGAGGAAGAGTGATAATGCACGAAGGGTGATGTCGTGCCTTGATTTATTATTTATGCACGAAGGTTAATGACGTGCCATGTTTTATTATTTATGCACGAAGGTTAATGCCGTGCCATGTTTTATTGATTATGCACGAAGGATCATGTCGTGCCCTGTTATTGAACCATGTACGAAGGATCATGCCGTACTATGGATGTGAGGATGAGAGTAAAAGCACGAAGGGTGATGCCGTGTACTTTATTTGCTTATTTGGTGAGGATGAGAGTAAAAGCACGAAGGGTGATGCCGGGCAACTGTTTGCTATTCCTTGACTTGATATTACTTGTGTTTACATTATACTTTGTTTTTCCTTGTGAATTTATTAACTGTTGTTAATTGTTGAATTCTTTGAGATATTCCTTATTGTGTTATTACCTGGTTATTTCATGTTATTCTGTGGTATACATATATATTGAATTGCACAGGTTTATGTGGGTGTCTGGTCCTAGGCTTGTCACTACTTCGCGGGATAGGCCAGGCACTTACCAGCACATGGGGTCGGTTGTGCTGATACTACACTTCTGTGCGTTTTTGCACAGGTCCAGGTTACGATCAGGAGTAGCAGCAGTAAATCGATTGCGTGGGAGTTGATCACATTTGAGACCGAGGTAGCTTGCAGACGTCCGCAGGCCCGGCGTCTCTCTCTTTATTTATGTTACTAGCTGTAGTCTCTTTGTTCCGAGACAAACAGAATTATGTTATATTTCTTTCAAACTTTTATGTGTAGTATTCGGTAGTAGTTCGTGAGTTGGTGACTCCACGTCTTGGGTAGAGGATTTCAGTATGATTTTTACCTTGTAACTAGTTATTTCTATTTCGATAAAGTATTTCGCACTTATTTAATTAAAGTTATGGTTTGTTGATAAATTAATTATGAAATTGTATTAAAAACAGGATAGTATGAATACAGTGGCTTGCCTAGCTACCACGAGTAGGCGCCATCACGATCCCGATGTTGGGGGAAAATCCGGGTCGTGACAAAAATGAAATAAATATTAACTAAATAACTAATTATGCCAAGTGACTTTTTTCAAGGCTGCCACATTTAAAAAATTGTCTGTGTTATTAAAGATTTTTTAATTTTTTATTTATTTTAAATTATTTTTGAATATCCAAATATTTTGGAGGTTTGTTCCTAAATTTTGACACTTGTTGAATTTTGGTGAAACTTGGCATTCTTTGGACTTTTTTGCTATTCCTATTCTCTATAATAATATAATATAATATAATAACAATTATATATATATATATATATATATATATATATATATATATATATAAAAACCTTCCACGACTACGAAATCTGACAGCGGCGAAATGTAAGTTTCCTAAGGAATTGAAACGCTAGCACGTATTTTCCGTGTTGAAGCTTCTCTCTTGATCACATATTCATCTGCTACTGATGTCTTATTTGAATTTTATTGAAATGGCGGCAAAATTTCGGCATTTATAGAGAATCCGCTGACCCGACCCGAGCGGTTCTATTTTTCCGACCCGCTCTATGCAAATGAACTGTCCCAATTCGCAATTAAACTTCTGTTCTTATAGTTTTCTTATTATTAACCGTGTGAAAAGAAAAAAAAACACATTTTGTTATAAAACGATAAAGCAACAAGAACAATATTGCAGATAAAGCAACAAAAACAATATTGCAGAGCAAAGTAGAGAGAGGGAATTCTTATTGAAGTATGGGATCGATTACAATGGAATAGAACCATGTATTTATAGGGAGATGGTGACTTAGCCACCAAGTAATAAACCCTAGATTCTCTCCAAATATAGACATTTACCATAAATATAATTTTATTTATAACACTCCCCATTGAATGTCTATTCAACAGATAATGTGTCTCGTTAAAATCTTAACTAAAATAAAACCCAGTGGGAACAAAAATCTAGAGAAGAAAAAAGAGTACACATATCTACAATACGTCTTTTGGTTGCCTCGTTAAAAACCTCGCAAGGAAAACCAGTGGGACAAAACCTTGTAAGGAAAAAAGAGTGCAACACGCGTTAACTCCCCCCGATGAGAGCATCAATTCACATCCTTGAGCCTTCACATCGCAATCTTGTGCACTACCTTCTTGAAGGTTAACGTCGACAAAGATTTTATATCAGTTTCAATGTATTTTTGTAATGACATAACATAAAGATCTCTTCGTTCATATATTCAAGTACCTGAATCTCTCATGAGATATTATGAAGTGTTATGTCATGTGATCTTCTAGATCACTTGCCTTATTTATTATGATCATTTTGATCATTTGCTCACCTTCTTTATCAAGAAGTTTATTTGAAACTCATTTGTCTATACGCTTTAAGCTTACCATAGACTTTGTCCTTCAAGGACTTATTATAATATGAGCATTTGCAGTGAGAATATAGTTACTTTCTTTGGGTCAGCAAATGCGTCTGGCATGCTTTGCAATAAATTGCACATGAATTATCCTTTTATGAACTTCAAGTTCATATTATTTTATTCGAGGATCTCGATGTATAAATGATAATTTATTTCATGTAACTTTTCTCAACTGTTGTATCTTGTCTCCCCTCATGTTAGAAAAACTAACTTGTTTCCTCAACTTTGAGAACCCATCTTTGTGTGTTATGGTGTTAATCAAAATATACACCGCACATCAATAATAATAAGATGGAATTATTTGGTTCCTGACCCTGAACCACTTGTGAGGGGAGAAAATAATATACTTTCGTATATAACGTATATCAAGCTGATATAGATAACTTTGTTCTCATAAGCAATAATTTAGCTATTAAGTGGAGGCACTCGATAAATCATTTTGCTAAACCAGCTGTGATGTAGACCAACTTATCAAGATGAACTTCTTGAATAGAAAATCTGGAAATTATGCTCTAAATCAAATTATTGAGCAAGTTACCTCGCACACACCGGCCAGGTTGCTGGTTAATAATAATTGCACATGTAACCATCTCATAGATGCATCTTATGTGGTATACATGGCGGGTGAATGTGCCCATAATCACCTTTGATATTTCCAGCATTCATGGGATTCAATCCCAATTTTAGTTGGTCAATTAATTAATGAGAACAAGCAATGTGTAAGAGAATACGTAAAGAACTTTCTAGTTCTTTAATATTTACCCATGTAAATTCTCTTTTATTTTTGCACATCATACTTGAATTAACATGGCTAAACCAATTATGCCAACAGAATAAATTATCAATATTGATCAACTTCAAATTTACACCATGACTTGTGCAATTATCAATAAACTCCAAGTTTATTATGATATGTGCTTTTATATCAATAGACATCCACTTTATTGTGGTATTCTTTTGTTTATGTAATACAAATTGGAGAATAAAATGGGTAGCTTTTCACATACATATTACCCCGCCACAAGATGTAGTAGTAGAAGATATTAAATCTTTCCTTTATTTATAGTCTCAATATAATCAATCGCTTTCACGTATTTGAAAACTGAATAAGTTTATTTGAGACTTACTACAACACAATACATTATTGGTAATCAATTGTGTTGCTCCAAAATAGTAATAATTTTCTCTTCCATAGCTCTCAATTAATTTTGTACTACCACAGATTCATCAACATCCATGTGATGAATATCTCTTTTAAAGAGAAAGTTATACCATTATGGCCATGGTCAAAATCATTATAGGCAAAATATGTTGCTTCTATTACTTTTGCCATGTAATAATCCATTGCCATAATATTTTGGCTAGTCACAATGGGTACGTGATCAATGACCATTCATGCCATAATAATAAAATTATTTTCTTATTTCATCTCAAACCTCCTTCTAGAGGTGAGTGTGGTATATTCAATACCAATAGCATGTTCATATTCTTTCAAGAATGAATATGTCTTCATAAATCAGATGTTGTCACATTCCCATCATGAATGGACCATAATCATCTATATGTGCTATATAAAATCTCACGTCAAATCGATGACAAATATTACCTTCACAGAGTGAAGGATTATTTTGAGAATCCTTATTATTCTCATTATCACAATGGTGACGATTATAATTTCGTCTATTGCCACGTCCACATCTATTGATACCTGTACGGTAATAATTTTGTCTTCTTTTAGACTTATTACATACTGCTATCACATTCTCTAAAGGGAATGAGAATGGAGCAAATTCAATGGGACGGGTTTTCAATTCTTTGCCCACAATCATACATGAATTTAATCATGGCAAGGCATAGAAACTTTACCACTTTGGGTGGTTATAATTTCTTTCAAACTCCATTAGAGTTGCAATCAAAATTTATCGTCTTTGTTTGTATTTAAAATTAAATAATAGAATGTCAAGAATTTGAAAGAGAAAAGTAAAATACTTACTTTAAATTTAAAATTTAATCATGAAGGAAGTTCATGGAGCAAGTTTATTATTAACCGTGTGAAAAGAAAAAAAAACACATTTTGTTATAAAACGATAAAGCAACAAGAACAATATTGCAGATAAAGCAACAAAAACAATATTGCAGAGCAAAGTAGAGAGAGGGAATTCTTATTGAAGTATGGGATCGATTACAATGGAATAGAACCATGTATTTATAGGGAGATGGTGACTTAGCCACCAAGTAATAAACCCTAGATTCTCTCCAAATATAGACATTCACCGTAAATAGAATTCTATTTATAATACATTTTACTTTCTATTGAGAAAAGGAAAAGAGAATTTTAAAATATTCCACCCGAAATATGATAGCTTATTAATTAATGGTTAACATACACTTGAGGGGACTCCATATAGCGGGGAAAAAAATGAAACTTGAGGGGAGTGGTTAGCTCGAGCAACGCAAGGAAAAAGATCGAAGAATATTCATTAACCTTTGCAAAATTGAGAAATAAAACCACTAACAAAACCAAAATTGTTATATCTGAATATCACATCTGCTAGCTTGAGAATCACCTTAAAGAAGTTTTCATATCTATGTCACCTTTTAATCTCATTGAAGTTAATGTCTCAATTTATGTGATATATTTTTTCTTTTTAGTATGTCTAATTTTTTATATTTAAAAATAATTTAACTTTAAATTTCTCATTTTATCCTATAAATAATTCTAAGATTGAGAGTCCCTTGTCCCTACCTTCTTTCTCCTTTAGGTCTTATGAAATTGTTGTGGGTTGTTGTATCCCTTCAAGTTCCCCCACTACACCCTTAAATGAGCGATATTTGTCCACTTCGTCAGCTAATGGTGTTGCTTACCCTAAAAACGAATAGCAATTAAATTTATACTGAGATTTTAAAGACACGTGATCATTCTTGATATAAACTAAGACAGAACGTAAATAGATATTGAAATTAAATAAAAATAAAGCAAACCGAATGATATGTCTATCTTTGATCCTCGAGCTAGGTCAACCTCGAATCAGATAAGTATTTCACTGAAAAGTATGAACAGAATAGCAAAGGATTGAGAGCTTAAGAAGATGATATATTGCTTTATGTAACGTGAATATGATGATCTTTACAAATGATTAGACCGCCTTTATATAGTAGGGGAGCCATACCTTTGGTACAATTCTAAAGCTGTCAGAGATAGGGTACACAACCCCGGCATCTAACCACTTGATCAAATCTTTCTTCATAACTTCTTGTATTTCCTAGTTCAACCTTCTTTGATGTTCCAAGGAGGGTTTTGCATCATCTTCAAGAATAATCTTGTGAATACAGAATGCGAGGCTTATTCCCCGAATATTAGCTAAAGTCAATCCAATTGCCTTCTTTCATTTCTTGAGCATTGCCAATGTGGCATCTACCTGCATGTTAGTAAGACTAGAGGAAAGAATAATTTGCAAGGTTGAACTAGGGCCTAAGAATTCATACCTGAGGTGTTGAGGCAATGGATTCAACTCCAACACCAGAGGCTCCTCAATTGAAGGCTTGGTTGGTGGAGTCTTTCTAATTTCAAGATCCAAGGATAGCTTCTTAGGCTTGTAAGAATAAGAGCCCATTCCATGTAAAGCATTCACGCACTCTACTTGGCCCTCATCATCATTAACATCAAGATTAAATAATACGGCCTCTAGTGCGTCCTCCACATCGATCATTGCACTAGTATCATCAATTATCACAGTCGTGACAACATCCACAAATGAGCACACTTCGGTACAATTGGGATGCTTCCTTGACTTGCACACATGAAAGACCACTTTTTCATCACCCACATGGAAAGTGAGTTCCCCTACTTCCACATCAACTTAGGCCTTCCCAGTAGAAAGGAAATGTCTTCCCAATATGACCGGAACCTTATAATCTACCTCACAATCCAAGATCACAAAATCAGCTGGCAAGATAAATTTGTCCACCCGGACAAGAACATCATCAATAATACCCAATGGTCTCTTCATAGTTTTATCCGCCATTTGCAATCTCATGGAAGTCAGCCTTTGTTTCCTAATACCTAAAGTCTTGTAAACTGAGTAGGGCATCAAGTTATACTCTCCCCCAAATCACATAGAGGTTCGGTGGAGACTTCACTCCCAATAATGTAAGGAATGGTAAAAGCACCGAGATTCTCCAACTTCAGAGCCATTGAATGTACTATAGCACTAACTTGGTGGGTCATCTTGATAGTTTCACAGTCCATGGATCTTTTTTTTGTCATCAAGTACTTCATGAATTTTTCATAGCCTGGAATATTTTCTGAAGACCCCACCAAAGGTAACATTAATGGATAAGCTCTTCATCATGTCAATAAACTTTTTGAACTGATTCTCATTTTTCTAGTTTGGTAGCCTCTGAGGATAAGGTGGAGGTGTCCTAGGCAAGGGTGCCTTGGCTTTTAGCACAACCGGCCCTGGCATGTTTATTACGTGTTCCCTAGATGGGTTCACGTCATTCTGTATTTCCACCACAACACCTTGAATATCAATCCTCACTTCTTCATTCACATTTTCATCAATCACATTTCAACTACCAAAGGAACTTCATCTTATTGCAACTCAACTTTACCAGTCAAAATTTGCTTTTCTTTAGAGGTATTAAGATCACTACCTCTTCCACTCCTTGTAGTTACTGCCATAACATGATTGTTCCCACCCTTGGGGTTGACTACCGTATCAGTTGGTAGAGCCCTCTTAGGGCGAGTATTCAAGGATTGTGAGATTTGGCCTAATTGAACCTCCAAATTTCTAATGGAAGTATTATGGAAAATAACTGAGCATCTGAATACACATTCTTCTTCTTCATTTGTTCGAACATCATTTCAATTCTACCCATATTATTGCTAGAAGAACTAGGACCCTAGGATGGAAAAGGTGGTGGATTGCTCAGTTGTGGTACATTGGGGGACCTTTGAAAACAATGCCCCATGGTTGTTGTTGTTGTTGCCCCAGTTTCCTGGTTGTTATTTCCATCCCAATTGTTGTTATTGCCCCAGTTTCCTTGATTGTTCTGATTGTTGTTTTGATTTCCCCAATTTGGATTTTGATTATTGTTTCCTTGTTGTTGATTCTAGTTGTTGTTGCCTTGTTGTTGATGATAGAATTGGCCCTTTGACCTTGATAATTATTCACATATTGTACCTCTTCATTCTGCCCATCATAACCATCATCTTGGAATCCACCAAAATCATTGTCAAATTGATTTGAACTCCCTTGGTTCTGTTGACCTCTTTGTCTTTTATTGTTCACTAGCATGTTGACACCCTCCATGGTGTTCACTTGGCGAGGATTTTAAACTTGTTGCAACTGTGACTTTGCTAATTGGTTCATTTTTTGTTGTAAGTTCTGCTATAGCCTACCCATGGTCATGTTGTTCTTTGTGTAAGTGAGTGACCATGGGGTCACCCAGTGGAACATTGGACCTACGTTACCAAGCGGAGGACGTGTCAGTCATCTCATCAAGAATAGAACAAGTTTCATCATAAGGCAGCCTCATGAAATTGCCCCCCATCCAGTTGATTCACTATGCATTGATTCGTTGTGTTAATGCCCCGGTGGAAAGGTCTGTTGTATCATTGCCTCAGTCATATCATTGTTGGGGAATTCCTTCACCATGGTTCTATATCTCCCCCAAATCTCGTGTAATGGTTCGGTGGACTCCTGTTTGAAAGCTAATATCTCATCCCTCAATGCTTCAATGTGCCCCGGTGAGAAATATTTGGCAATGAACTTATCCACCAACACATCCCAAGTAGTGATGGAATGGTTGGGAAGTTACTCAAGCCAATCCAATGCCTTCCCTCTAAGTGAAAATGGGAAGAGTCTCAACCGAAGTGCATCCTCACACACATTGGTTTGTTTGCTCCCCTAATAGGTATCCACGAACCCCTTGAGATATTTATAAGCATTCTAAGTGGGAGCACACATGAAATACCCTCGTTGTTCCAACAATTTCAGCATCACATTAGTAATTTGAAAATTCACCGCTCGGATTCGGGGCGGGACAATTGCACTAGCATAGCCTTGGTTGGGAAGAAGCCCCTCTTGGAGGTGGCAGAGGAGGTTCTGGAATATTTTTATTGGCATTGGCCTGGCAGCCTCTACGTTGTCCTTTAGGTACAAGAGGCACCTCATCATCTCCGATATCATCTACCTTCTCCCCGGCAACTACATTTCCAAGAGGGTCATTGTTGTTTTCTGCGATTTCATTCCTCGAGTGGTGACATACACAAATTAGTAACGCAGAAGGAAAAAAATAACAATTCACAAAACTACTTAGATAGATAATCAAGACTGTTAGGTCCCCGACAACGGCGCCAAAAACTAATCGAAACCAACCCTGTACTACTATAAAGTACCAAGAGAGGTTAAAGCAGCTTTTACACAAGACGGTCAGGATTGATTACCACGGGGAGCTAGAGATTGGAATTGAGTTTCTATATAGATTGGAGTTGCGCAATTTTTCCTAATTGCACTTCTAAACATTTTTGGTTTTCTAAATTTATACTACTAAGATGATAAATTAAACTAAGATAAGACTATTAAAGATTGCCTAATTAGTTAAAAGGCACTAGGGGAGTGACTTTTACCTAGGTGGATACTTGACGGGTTCTCGTGTGTAAGGCTGGATTGTCATATTTGGGGATTACAATATCACAATTGCACGATTCTACTCACTCTATACCTCTCGTTAGTTCAAGTGATTTTGCCCTAATTGACTTTCTCAAGATCAATTGGATATGATCATTTGTGCAAGCAATTGAGATTCAAGTCGGGTATTACGATCTCTCAGTTTAACCATTTAATCGGGACTATCAATCTCTTGAGTACGCCCCAATTCCTTGTTAGACTAATTTTTATAGACTTAGGCTCTCCTCCTAAAGAATATCCCAAGTCAACTAAGCATAACTAGTGTTTGCAACCACTACTTCAACAAAAAAATCTTAAATTAGTCCAAATATCAAACATCCATAGACATTCAAGCCTTAAAACACAAGACCATCAATTACCCACACCGGGGTTGAACCACAACCCTAGCTGATGGGTCTAGCTACTCATGATAATAGAGAAAAACAAAGAAATAGCTGAAGATAAACCCATAATATTAAATTGCTAACTAAAACATGAGGATTCAATGATAAAAATTGTAAAATTACTCAAAATGGTAAAATAACACTATTCATGAGCGCATCTCAGCTTCAAAATCTAATTGATGAACTAAAAATGGGAAAAGAAACTATTTATACTAGGCCAAAAATTCTGGAAAAAAATTCCCTTAAGGGGCTAGTGCGGACCGCACAAAATCGAGTGCGGCCGCACTAAGGCTCTTGGCTAAAATTTTTGCTCTCTAACTTGGCCACTGCGGGCTGCATAAAATGCAACGCGGCCGTGGTGGCTCATATTGCGGTCCACACAAAATAGAACGCGGACCGCATTGAATGTTCCTCCAAGTTGACAACTCTCTGAACTTGAGCTTCGTGGATAGCACAAAAATTACGTGCGACCGCAATGAAGTCAATGCGGACCACACAGAATGGAGTACGGCCGCATTACTTGGTTGCCTGAATTGAGCACTCTCTGAACCTCTTCTTTGCGAACCACATAGAATGGAGTGCAGCCACATTGCTTTACTGCCTGAGATGAGTACTCTCTAAACCTCTTCTTTGCGGACCGCACAGAATAGAGCGTGGTCGCATTGGTCCTGTTATACTGAGCTTGGACTTGTTCTTAGTAATTGTGCATGTTTCGCTCCTTTTTTAGCTGGTTTTGATGAATTGTCACCTTATTGATCAAACCCTGCAATGAAGTACAACACGTCATCCTTTGGGACTATTTTATGTACACATTTCTAATCAAAACTCAAGTAAGAAGGAGTGTAAAATGCATCATAATCCCTAGTTATT
The DNA here is from genome assembly GCA_032618575.1 of Nicotiana noctiflora. Classification (NCBI taxonomy): domain Eukaryota; kingdom Viridiplantae; phylum Streptophyta; class Magnoliopsida; order Solanales; family Solanaceae; genus Nicotiana; species Nicotiana noctiflora. The sequence goes on along the minus strand of JASVEL010012367.1, from coordinate 73,220 downwards.
AGTGCCCAGGTATACCTTTCTTTTGCGCTGATGTTCGATCAATGTGATTTTCTTTAGCTCTTCGATTGTCGACTTGGTGGCATCGGAATCATAAGGGACTATAAAAGATTGAGGAACCCCATGGTCATCATCCTCATCAATCCTCTGCTTCTCTAATTGGGTTGAGGCTGATGTATGTGGTTGCTATTTAACCTCCTGCTTTCTATTTAAACTTGACCCTTTCATTTATGAAAGCGCTGATATCGATATCACTTCGTCGATGGCAAACATTTCCTTGGTGGCAAGTTTCTCCCCATAGACTGTTTTGACTCCCTTGGCATTGGGAACTTTAGAACCTAGAGAAGGGTTGAAGGCATTGCGGTCATGTTATAGATCCACGGTCTCCCGAATAAGGCATTATACCTCATATCGCCCTCGATCACATGGAACTCATTTCTTGGATGGTCCCAACCATATTTACTGGTAAATTTATCTCACCTTTGGTGGTTTCACATTCCATATTAAAGTTGTTTAGAACTCAGACCGCGGGTACAACATGATCCTGTAGGCCGATCTATTCTACGACCCTTGATTGAATTATGTTGGTCGAGCTACATGGATAAATCAAAATACGTTTAACTTGCATTTTATCTGTAAGTACAGATATTAACAGTGCGTCGTTGTGGGGTTGTTATATCCCTTATACATCCACATCATTGAAAGACAAGGTCCCTTCTGGTAAGTAATCCTGAGTTTCCTTCTCCCTTATGATCGACACCTTGGTGCATTTAAATAATGGTCCTTGAGGAATATCGACCCCTCCAACGATCATTTGAATCACGTGATGTGGCTCTTCTTGTTCTTTCTGTTTGTTTGAATCTATATTTTTGAAGTGTTTCTTGGCTCGATCACTTAAGAATTCTTGAAGGTGCCTCTCGTTGAACAATCGAGCTACTTCCTCGCTTAGCTGTCTACAATCTTCTGCTTTATGGCCATGGGTACCATGATACTTTCATATTTGGTTTGGATTTCTTTGGGCTGGATTGATCTACAAAGGTAGAGTCCATCTGGTATTTTTGATACGTCTGATGGCTTATATGATAGCAGATGCATCTATGTTGAAGTTATATTCTAAGAACCGTGTTGCTTCTTTGGTCCCGTCATCCCTATCGAAACCACTCTTGCTCATGAGTCCCCATGAACCTTGACCTCGGTCATTTCTTCTCTCATTTCGTGCATAGTTTCACCCAAATTTGGTGTCTTTATGGTCCCTATTATATGGTTAGTATCGATCTCTATTCAACCTTAGCTCTCAGTTGATATCCTTTTAACTCTATCCACGAGCTTGTTAGAATAAACTGACCCAGAAGGAGCCCTAGTTGATCATTATCTACCCTGATCTTCGTCTGAAATCGATTATGTACATCGGCCTAAATGACAGTTGGATGTTCGATCAAATTGTGCTTCAACTGATGTAAAGCTATAGAACTCTGACCATTCAGACCTTGAGTAAAAGCTTGAACAGCCGTGACCGGTGGCAAATATACTCGTTCCATTTGGAATTGAGATACGAATTCCCTGAGCAACTAATTCTTTCTACCTTACCTTAAAATGGTCGAATTTTCTTTTCGCAACCTTAATGGACCTAACGTGTGCCTTTACAAAAGAATCTACAAGCATAGAAAACGAGTCAATAGAATTAGGTGGTAAATTATGATACCAAATCATAGCACCCTTAAATAGGGTCTCCCCAAATTTCTTCAGCAATAAGGATTCAATCTCGTCTTCAAGTCATATACCTTGATGGCGCATCTGTATGAGGTGACTTGTTCGTTTGTTTCAGTCATCCTGTTATACTTAGAAATTTGGGCATACGGAACATCTTGGGGATTGGCTTCGGGGCTGGACTCGGGGGGGAAAGGCTTTTGTACAAACGTTTTTGGAATCCTGTCCTTTCAATATTGGGGGTGCCCCTGGGATTTGGTCGACCCTGGAGTTATAAGTTTCCACCTTCTTATCATTTTCCTCGATCTTTTTTTTCCCCGTCTTGGTTCACTTCGTCAATTCTTCAAGCATCTTTATTATAGCAGGATCGGTCATCGATTTCTTCTCATTCAGTTTCATCAAGGCCGATTTGACCTTGTGTATGACTTTCTGAGATGGTTTGAGCTCAATCTTACTCGGAGCGTGGTTCTAATTTTGGAGTTAGGCTATCGCCGCCTGCTGGGCCTGTAGCATTTCGAAGATCACTCGCAGGCTAATCCCGTCATATTTAAGTGTGTGTTTTGAGTAATTGATCGGGTTCCCCCGTGAATTCTACTTTCGGGATCGACAGCCAAATTTTCATTGACGGCTATGTGATAACTGACATCGATTGGATCTACAGTCGGAATTCCATCGAGGCCAGCTGGGGGTGCAACGTTTCCTAGTGCAATGTTCTTATTTTCGCTATGGTGGCTGAGATCATTGTTAGTGTGTTGAGGTGCTGACTAAGAGTTTGACATTTTTTAATCTTGTAATCAAAGATACTTCAAAGAACATGTGTAAAATAGTGTGTGTTGCAAAAATTTGCACCAGGAACTCACTATTATCCTTAGCCCCATGGTGGGCGCCAAACTGTTTACTCTAAAAAATGGATAAAAATTGAATTTATATTTTGATTTTAAGGACACATGATCTTACTTGATATAAACTGAGTGATAACATAAATAGATATTAAAATTAAATAAAAATAAATCAAACCAAATGAGATATTTATCTTTAATCCTCGAGCTAGGTCACCCTCGAATCGGATAAGTATTTTATTGGAAATGCTTATCTTATATGGCACCATAGGTCTGAGTTTCGTTTCCTATATGCGCTTTTGTTCCATCCGACTTCAAGAACTTGTAGGGGGACACAATATGAACAGAATAGCAAAGTATTGAGAGCTTAAGAAAATGATATAGTACTTTATGTAACGTGAATATGATGATCTTTACAAATGATCAGACCCCCTTTATACAAGGGAAGTCCTACTCTTGGTACAATTCTAAATACAGTAAGAAATCTCATGATTAGCTAATTAATCAGCCTCTTCATGGTACGTGCCGAGATTTTCGCCGTGATCCTCCCCCGATTACGGATATTTTGGTTTTCTATTATTTGGCTCGGTAAGCTTTCCTCAATCTTGCTCGATCTATATACTACGTGGCTCCGATGTTAGCCGACTTTGATCTTGATCGGTCTCTGTGTCTCGATCTCGGTAGTCTGACTTTACGTCGTGGTCTGATATAATTTAGGGTCGAATCTTGGTCTGCCTCGTCAAGATTTTGACCGTATACAGGTCTATAATCAACAACAAAAATAGACCCAAAAATAAGAAGATGAAATTAGGTCGTTCAAATTGGAATCATATGGCTATTGGACTCAGCTCGCCTCCTAGAGCTGTCAATACGGGCGGGGCCGAGCTAGCCCAACCCAGTCCATGTGGGCTTTAGCAATTGACGGGCTGGGCTACGCTAGCCTACCATTTTGATGGGTCATATAATGGTCAACCCACCTCAAGCCTATGTGGGCTGCGGGGCCACACGGGCCAGCCCACTTTTTTTTTAAATATAATTTTATATTATTTCTTTAAGTTCTAACCTAAAAAGGATAAATAATTAAAATTTAAAAAAAATCTTATTGGAAAATACAAAACTTAATAACTTTAATATTGTTCCAATATATCACAATAAACACTAAAAATAACGACAATACTTTATTTTATTTACTAAAATTCAAACTCAAATAAAAGTATTCAAGAGAACGTCCATACGCTTATTGGATATCCAACACATCATCTTCATCAAACACATTGAATCCGCTTGTGAGAAGCTTGTCTTGACATCTTCACTTTCATCTACATCTATAATTTGTATGCAATATTAATTAGTTAAATATTAGGAATAATTAAATTTTTAAAACTAATTAACCTTTTAAGACTTTGATCTTTTAATATGATGAGCTTAATACACATTAAGCTTGGGATAATCTTCACGTTATTTTTTGTGTCGTATACTTTTATATTTATATATTTTAAATACGTATTTTTATTAGGTCCATGGGCCGGCCCAGTCCAGCTTCACTCAAGCCTCACGGGCCACGGGCTTACTCCGGCCGGGCTTAAAAGCCTCATTTTAAATAGGCTCCAAAAATCCTAGTCCAACCCTACTAAATTACGGGATGGGCTGGGATGGCCCAATGGGCCAAGCCCATATTGACGGCTATATCACCTCCAATAAGGACCCCCCTCCCATTCCGGTACACCCTTAAATGAGCAACACTTTTCCGCTTCGTTATTAACGGTCTATAATTAATTATATGATAATTTGTCACAATAATGCAATACCATTTTCACAAAATTCAGAGTCTGCCAAATATGATTGTTGAATTACACTCCCTCGTTCACTTTTACTGCCAAATATGATTGTTGAATTACACTCCCTCGTTCACTTTTACTTGGCATGTATATTAAAAAATAAATTTTCATTTGTACTCATCACTTTACGCATATCAAGAGAGAATATTTTTTTTTCTTGTTATACCCACATTTATTACTCATTTCAAATTGTTTTCTCAAATCCAAAAAATAACATCAATTGATATGGATATCATAGTAAATTATGTATTTTAGTTATTATTTTTTAAGGGGCATAAAATATCAAAACGTGCCAAGTTAAAGTGAACAAAAAGAGAGCGGAGAAAGTATTTATATATGGACCAAAAGATTCGAACTCCATATAGTAAAACAGAAATAAAAGAGTTAAAATGGAACTGGAGGGAAGAGGCTAGCTCGAATTGAATTATGTATATTGACTATTAACCATACTACATAATAGACGTTTACAGCATGCCATAAAAAATTGTGGACGTGGGAAGACATTTATTACATGTAACTAAATTAACTAACCTTTTTTTAGCTAAGTTTTAAATAATTACGGTTAAAAAATATTTACAAGATAGCATTATCGCTTCTAAATCGTCTGCTCACTTATTAGGGTAGTAATAAATACAACTAATATAAAAACTAATTTAGTTATTACGTTTTCCCTCATTTAGCTACCTTCAAGTGGCAATAATTTCTTTTCCTTCACAAAAGTTATGATAGTTCAACCTGATTTAATTTTTTTTTTTTTAAGATCCAAAGTGGGCAGAGTAAGGCTAGAAAGAAATTTCTCAGTTCCAATTGAGTAGAACATATGTTTGAAAATTCTAAAATATTTCAGATATTCTGCTATGAATTATACTAAGCTTAACAGATGGATCACACTCCGACTGTAAAAAGGATAAAACTAACAAATACCCAGTGTTTACCCCAAAGCACATTACTTTACCATGATTAAGTGGTAAATTGAAGCAATAATATGGTTAATTCATCATAATTAGTGATAAAGGTGGATATTGAAAAGACATGTCATGTATTTATTGATTTAATGTAAACACCGGATAAAGAAGGAGAACCGCCACGAAAATAGCCAAACATATATGCCCATTCGCGTTACCAGCCTTCTGAATGTAGTTTACTCAACATACACCTCAGAATATGCATTCAGATAATTGACCAACCTTGAGGACTTTTTCTTCACCTTCAACCCCACCAACTATTGTGTTATTATACTTTGTGAAGGGAGAGTGAAGAGAGATGAAAATTTTCAAAATAAAAAAGATGCTATCATCCTAAGCAGCAGTGGATGCATTAACCAAAAATGGGGGAATATGATGTTCCAAAACAGCCAATAATTCTCTTCCCTGGTTTACTTCATCCAACTCGACGCCGTCAAGCCTTTTCGCTGCTTCCACGAGCTGCCCCCTAAGCCTTTGTGATAACAAGCACCCCCCTGCCTTGACACATTCCCTATACAGCGGCAGGTATGCTATTGCTACTCTCAAGGGCCCGGGAAGATCCCCCAAACACACGGGAGATTCCCCCCATTTCAAAATACGCACAATGTTCAAGTAATGTTCTTGTCCTTGCCTAAGCCCGTCTGAGAAAGCAGCTTCCGACCAATGCTCCCTAAGGAAAGACCTGAGCTCAGGAGCGACAGCCTCGTCGTCCGACTTAGCGATGCTGTCCGCGACCGCATAAGTTGCAGCTGGATCACCGAGGAAGTCTGAACTTAGTAGAAATGCTACACCATCGAGAGATCCGCCACTTCTTTCACCAGCAGCCTTAAGAATCTCGATACTTAGGGCAGCAAGAACATGCTGAGGAACATGAGGAAGGAGATATTCTGCAACTTCAACCTGACTACTGGAGGTAGCAGCTGTGAGGGCGAGACATAGTTCCATGTCTCTGCAACCTCTTTTAACAAACCAGTCAACTACCTGAATGCAGCCCCTTTCAGCAGCTCTCATCAAAGGTCCCAAGAAAGCCATCGCATTCCCTTCTTCCACTAGACATTCCATAGTTCCAATTTTACCATAATGGGAGGCGAATCCCAAAGCCAAGTCTACATCAACGTCCAAGCTATTCCTTTGAGCAATCTATGAGAGAAAACAACCAAGTAAAGATGAAGATGATAAATATGCGGGAGAAGAGAACACAGCAACAACCAAAATAATCAAATATCAAGGTGTAACTTTTGCTCCCAAATTCAAGCCTCAGCAATCATACAAAGAAGTGGTGAAAAGAAGCATTATAAATAAGAGAAACACCACGACTGACCAGAATGTAGTATAAATCAATTAGACTGCCACTGGAAGTAATAAAACAAGACCAGTATCGACATTATACAAATTTACCAGCATCAAAATCATGATGTGTTCATCAGGACATCGAGCATAAATGAGCTGAAGTACAATCCAATTACAACAGCAGAATATTCTTAACATAAAACCCATCTGTTAATCAGTTGCCAAAGCAAATATAACCATACTATAGTACACCTCAATCAATAATGCAAGACAAACAAACTCAAAACATTTACAACTTCAATGGATTTTAGCCCCCCCCCCCCCCCCAAAAAAAAAAAAGTGGATCGTTCTCGTGCCAATCACAATCAATCAACTGGACCACCACAAAGCCCCCAATCTAGAGAAGAAATTAAGAGTATCCAAAATAGAATAGCTTACAAAAACACAAAGTAATGCCCAATAGCTGAACGTCAATGAAGTTGGCAATATCACCAACTTCTCCCTTACCAAATAAAATGAACTTTGGCATACAAAAAAAATACACTAGCTCATTTTCCTATTTTCCCCTTATGAAAAGAAAATAAAGACATACCACTGTGCCAGTTTATAGATTAGTTAGCTGCCATATTCAAAGAGAAAAAAGATTTAATTTCTATAAACAAAATTTGAGGGTTTGCGATGACATTAATACACCGGACGTTATTTGTTTGATGATAGTACCTGGTCATTTGCTCTTCATTTTGTCTACTTTCTTACTCCGCCAGTGATCATACTCCAACACGTGTGCGCGTGCACACTCACATGACCATTTTGTGGGATGTGAAGCAGTGAGAGCAACAACATGATGTGATTCCTAGCGATTAGGCTTCTGAAAGGCCATTGTTAAATTCATAGAGAGAATGAGGCAATGTTGATATCAATGGCTACAGAGGGGTGGCATTACAACTCAACGATTTCGTAGATGCTATGACAGTCACAAGGTTAAAACCTAGGATATAAGGACAAAATTTTAGGGACCCTATCCAAGTTGCAGTTGATTCTTGGCATGAACAGTTGTCACTACACAAACATGCGCATGACATCAAATCCTAAGAATCCTTTGGGAGTGAATGTTGGACAGCTAAAGTCCACATCCACAAGATGAGTGTCTCAAATATATAATATTGATGGATGTGAAGTCATACAAGATTAGACAACATTAAAATGAGCACATTCGGTAGAAGGTACAAGTAGCACATATCAAGGAAAAACGAGAGGTTGTTTGGGATGGTTACGTCATGTCTTGCGTCAAACCTCCAGATGCATCGGTTCGTAGATATCAACACAGGGTGAGTGAAGATGTTAAAAGGGAATGAGGTAAACATAAATTACATGGAAAGAAGTTGTATAATCTCTTGGAATCAATGGAAGAAAAGATCTATATGGGCAATATCAATTAGTTAGGATGTTTAGGTAATGTTAGTACGTCTACTCTAGGTCCTATGCCTCTATCAAAAGGATAAAAAAGGAGGACGATTTGCTTCTTATTCCCGTGTTTGAACTCTTCCATCTCTGCCGCCTAGTTGCATGACGCTGTATTGCTCTCCCACAACCCCGTTTTCACAGTTTAAGCACTTCGTGACAGCGGGCCTTCAAGCATCCGAAACACACCGGGATCGAAAATGATATTCTAGGAGTCTTTAGCCTGTCAGAGATTTATATGCCAGTAGAAGATATAGAGAACTTCTAGTACTTCTACTTTTTATTTCTAGTTTGTATGATATTGGCTTGGAAATTGGGATGAGTTTAAATGGAGAAACATGGTCAACGAAGATTCATACACTAACCCAAAATTGTTTGGGATTGAAGCATAGTTGTATTTGGAGTCAAACCCCCACTTTACTGAATACCATCAGGAAACTACATCCTACCTTTTTGTTCTTTTCTTTCAAGCAGAAAACACATTTTTTACATAATCAATTGTGTCATTTTCTAATGACATTCAGAAGAAAACCAACATTGTTAAAGGCAAAAAACGTAAAAGTGCCAAGTCTACTAGCACTTTAGCTGCAAAGTACAATTAATGCTTGCAGTTTAGTGAAAAGGTACAAATGACGAGGAATATACTGGGTTGTTGTTGTTGTTGGGTTGTTGTTGTTGTTGTACAAATGAAGAGGAAAATTAGAAGAATCTTATATACTTACAAGAAAAATCAATATTACCACAAACAACAATATATGGACAAATGAATGGTGGAGAAAGAAAAGTAAAAGTCAAACATAGCTAAGTAAAAAGTAAAAGGTGGCCTACAAAGCTCAATCCTCAATGACCATTTTAAATTATTGATTCAGATGCAAGAACGCAATTTTAGGTTCCTAACAGAATATAAGTTTCTAATGCAGGGATTTGGTGACTAGATTTTTAACTAAACTTCTCATTTCCTATTTCAGGCCACTACCATAATCATCCATAAGATTTCTCTCATACACTCAATCTATATATGTGTAGTGTGGGTCTGTATGTACCTTTGTTTGTTATATGTTTTGTTTAACAGTTTTCTCTCCAAGTGGAAGTGTATATGAGCCACCGCCAATGCCTTAGTATGAATTAGAACACCTCATAACCGGTCTCGTCCTAGTGAAGCTCAAGCCATGGTCTTCTCATTTCAAGATTTTTGTACTTAATGTTGTCCATATCCAACACAATGTCTACTGAATATTGTAGTATTATCAGTGCTATTGCAATAGGTTGACAACCAGCATAAATAGTGGAACTCTGATGAATCTTCTCAGCAATTAATATTAGTAGGGGTAATGAGTTCTCGTGCAGAAATAAAGGCCAAAAAGACACCACTCTAATGAAGTTTCAATCGACTTTCTACCTAACAAGTCACTCCAGCATGCTGCACTATATTTGGATGTTTATCTGCCCTCGCACTAGGAGAAGAACTGGATTAAGGTAAATCACTTCAACTTGAGATCTTCGTCGCTTTTGTGGTGTAAATGTAAATTTTTCTTTACTTGTTTATGTCTCTGTTGCTTTTTCTCGAAGTGAAACTGGATTGAAATGTTAAAAGTACTTTTCTAAGCCTGACTGAAAGTTAAGGGCAAGAAAGAAAGAATGTCAAACAAAACGAGCATTACAAGTGAAACCTAATAGATCAAGCACCATAGAAACACAGTAACCTTGGAAAAATACTAGGAAGTAAAACTGACTAAAAGGGAGGATACGTCTTTCTAAAAGCAAAGGTACAAAACAAATATTGTAAATGCTAGTATACCTGGAGAAGAATGCGGACAAGCTCAGTGCTCCCAAAACGAGATGCTTCAAGAAAGCATTGGTTGACATTGTCCGCACCACCCTCCACCAACATACCAAGCAGTCCTTGGATTGCCGTAGCTGAAATACCAGATGCCCAGCCCGGATCAAACGAACTAGAGAAGAGTGTAAGTGGGAAGCAAGCTGCATCAAATGCTTCCGTGAAATCCTTTCCTGTAAGGTGGTTCCCAGCAAGATCAAGGAAAGTCTTGAAAGCCGACAACTGTAGTTGTATTTCAACAGCAGCATTATGCCCAACCTTATCCCTGTTCCCTTGGCAGCGGGAATGGAAACCAATACATTTAAGAGCCCATTCAGTGAACTTCTGAACCTTAGCACCAGCTTCTGCCTTCAAAACTTCATCCCCATTGCACTCTTGAAGTCGTTCATGCAACCTGCTAAGAGTAGCGGTGAAAATCCAGCCAAATGTTGAGTAACACAAGCACCCAACATAAGAATAAAATAGACATGAAGTGAAAAAGGAAGGGAAGGAAAAAAAACCAATATCAAAAGTTAAAACTCCAATTCTTAAATCATTACCAATTGAAATCCTAAATATGCAGAAACGATAACAACAGACCAGCAAAATTATATCAAGGTTCTTTATTTACTTTACCAATAAGCAGATGCATGTTCTTAATGCTTACATGTCTGGAGAAGACTGAAAGTAGAAATGTCAGCATTAAGAATTTTGGGCAGATAATTTCACAGGTTGTTCAAGACTGAGAAGCTAGTAAGATGCTCTTTCAAGTGAAGAATATGACTCTATAGGGTCACGTCAGTATACATGCCAGCAAGAAATTAGCTTTACAAGAAAATCTTTCTAGACCTACGCCAGAGCGGAAATCCAAAATTCATGGTTTTAGAAGAACTTACGATTCCAAACAATACGCAGTATTTGTACTAATTATACCAGATATGCATATTTAAGATGGTAGAACATCGAGTGGAAAATTGAATATCCTTTGGACTTTTTCTACCATCAAAAAGTAAATTCAAGTTTATGCGAGAAAAGTACAGCTTCAATCACATAAATGATGTAGTGGGAAAAGGGTAAAATCTCTGACCTTTGTGCCATTACAGTCACGGTATCCGCAAGGCTCATAGTCCGACTCTGGCAAGCAGAAACACAAGAAGCAAGAAATGAAGTCCTTAGGGCTGCCCGAGTGAAATCAAAGGCACCATTAGAAATGATCTTCTTAATCAACCCTGTTATCCCATATAACTCTTCTTGTGTACTTAAAAACCATATCGAATCTAAAGCGATGCACAATGCATCATTCAGAGTCAGGGGATCCGCCAGTAGAATCAAACTCTCGGCGAGCTCCCAGTCATGGCAACTCACAGCACCCTGAAACAATCGCCCTAACTCGATCCTCTCTTGTCTATTAAGCTTCTTCTCATGCCCCGATTTCTCATTTTTCCCAACCTCACAGTCTGAACTAGACAATCTGGCTTTAAGTTTGTTAACTCCACAATTACACCCTCCACCTCCAACTATAGCAGATGATCTGAAGTCTTTAGTTACAAGCGGAGATTCTCTAGAAAATACCACATTACCATTGCTTCCTTCACCATTCTCATTGCTCAAACCAGGTATTCCAGTCTCACAAGATTCCACTTCCATCTCAAAACACTGAGACTCTTCTGTACTAATCTTGATCCCACTTTCTATTCTGTCTTCTTCCATTTTTAACCAATCAAATTCAACACCCAAAACTGTCCACCAAACAACTAAACAATCAATTCTTCCCAGAAACACCCATAAGGTAAAATCAGATGAAAAATCCACACAAAATCTCAAAATTTGAGCAAAGCCTCTCCCTTTAGCAAAATTTAGACAAAACCCAGAATTTGTGTTTCCTCTTCCTCTTCCAACACACAAAAAAATCCCCAAACTTTACATCAATGAAAGATCAAACTTCACCATATTGCACAAAAGAACAAAAATCAGACCTTGATATCAATTTCAACAAAAACTAGAGGATCCGAGAAAACCCAAAATCAACATATAACAGCAAGTTATGCCCAAAAGTTCAGATTCCTAAGTTTACCATAAAACCCCTCCACCATCAAAAAATCAATTTTTTTCCGAGAAACAAATCCACCTCAAAACCTACAAGGAAACAGATTCTCATTAGCTACGAAAAGGGTATGCAGAAATGAAAAAATTAACCCAAAACAAAAAAAAACATTCAATTTAATAGACAGATTCTCAAAGAAAAATACACAAAAATCAGATTACATAATAGAATTATCACCACAGAAAAAAAGAGTTGGTGAAATCATGGAAGGAGGGGAAAAAAAAGGAGTGAAAATAATGGAGAAAGAAACCTGATATAACAACTAGTGGGGGAGAAAGTGAGAAACCCTTTGCCCCTTGTTGTTCTTGGATGGTTAAGAATATTTTGCCCCTTTTTTATTAATGTGTTTCTCTCTTCTTCTTTTTTTGTCAATTTTCTCCTGCAATTTTACATTTGTTTATTTCAGATTTGTTTTTCCATTTTTCGACTTCGCGGAATCTTAACACCTTTATTGCCCAACAGAATAAGATTTTGAAAAAGGAAAATAAAAAACAACAAATAAAAATCTGATGAATCAATTTATTTTTAAATCCGAAATTGAATTAATTGGTATCTTTTGCTTTACGGGTATAAAATATCTACATTATTATCACGTAAAACTATATTCAATGATATATTATCAAATTCTTTCTCGTTCTCTCGTATTGAGCTTCTCACATTTTCAAAAATACTATACCCTTCGGTCCAAATTAAGTAATGTTTTATATATTTCACATAGATTAAGAAATCTATCTTTTAGTATTAATTAACAATGCAATTAACCATATTAATCTTTATTATTTCACATAAACATTCTTAACATATATTCCAACATTATTTACTCCAAGGACAATGTACAACAACAACAATAACAACCCAGTATATTCCCACAAAGTGGGATCTGATAAGGGTAATATGTAGACAGGCCTTACCTCTACCCGAGAGGGCAGAGAGGCTGTTTCCAATCGCATCGGCGCAAGGAAAAGAAAGGCAAACAAAAACCGCATTAGTTACTCCAGCATACATCGCATAAAAAATTATCTAAACATAAGAGACATATGTACCATAAATAAGCAGGCATGCAATAATGTTAAAACAGTAACTACCAGAAATAACTACCACAAGAGAACACAAATTAATCCTCTATGGGCGGGCCCTACCACGCCTCACATATCCCGGGAAAGGAGTACAAAAAATCTAGAAGCCTTTATCCTACAACCGTGATACTAGAACTCCAGACTTTCCTATCAAGGATCATGTCCTCAGAAATTCGCATCCTGGTCGTGTCCTGTCTAATTACCTCTCCCCAGTATCTCTTAGGCCTCCCTCTGCCTCGCCTCACACCGACCACCGCTAGCCGCTCACAACTCCTCACCGGGGCGTCGGGGCTTCTCCTCCGCACGTGCCCGAACCACCGAAGTCTCGCCTCTCGCATCTTCTCATCCACTGGGGCCACCCCCACCTTCTCCCGAATAACTTCATTCCTAATCTTATCTAACCCGGTGAGCCCGCACATCCACCTAAGCATCCTCATCTCCGCAACCATCATCCTCTGAACGTGAGATTTCTTCACCGACCGACACTCCGTCCTATACAGCATGGCAGGTCTAACCACACCTCTATAAACCTTCCCTTTGAGTTTCTGTGGCACTCTCTTATCACACAAGACTCCTGATGCAAGCCTCCACTTCGACCACCTCGCCGCTATACGGTAAGTGACATCCCCGTCTATCTCTTCGTCCCCCGGGATCACCGATCCAAGGTATCTGAAATTATCCTTCTTGGCTATGGCATGAGATCCAATCATCACGCTCCCTCGCACTTCGCTCGGGCTCCAAGGACAATGTAAAAAAAAATATTAATTTACTCTTGAAATTTGGAAAATCACTTATTTTGGAGCACAGAAAAAATACCAAAAAATTATTTATTTTGGACTGGATGAAGTATTTGAGTTTGAAATATTATTATAATTTAAACCATATAAATCAATCATTTTTGCGCCCCAATGGTCTAATTTAAAGCAAAATTTTGTACCTTAAAAATCAGGGTTTAATTATATAAAAAAACTAGGTAATTCTTTTTACTATGCTAGCAAAATAATAGATACATAGTAAATAATCGAGATGTTCACAAACAAAGCGAAACGTAGTGTTATTATACAAAAGAATAGAATCACTCGTTTTCAAAATAAAAAATAAAAAATAAAAGATAAAATTCGTTTATTGCATACACAAAAGGGAGGACATGTCTTTCTATAACTTTCATCAGAATAATTTAATGGAGGACAGTAGGAATATTTTTATTGAATATTTAAAAGCTTATATTTTTATATAATTTCAGATGTCATTGTTCTTTATAATATGCTTTATAAGATTAAGATGAAAAAGGAAAAGAGAAAACAACAAAATAAAATTAGAGGACAGACAAGAGTGGACTGACTACTGAGTCATGAAAGTGAGAGTCCCTCTTACTATAACAACACACCACAAAAGGTTGCCCCCTCCATGGGCCCCACTTATACCCCCCCCCCCCAACTTCACTCTACAATCATTACACAAAACAAAAACCCCTAACACCTTGTCTTTGTTTTTTCTTTTCCTTTTTTTAATTACCTTTTAAATTAAAAAAGAGTGCCATCATAAAGATTTTCTTAAAAAGTCACTCCTGCTTTTTACTTAGTTCATATCAACTTGTACACATTTTGATTAATTATACAGAATTTGATTACTTTTCACAAGTATAAAATACGAAAATGGGTCAAATATATACTTGTACTATTAGAAAAGGTTTAAATGTATCCTTCGTTATATTTTGAGTCCAAATATATCCATATTGTTATACTTTGAATCCAAATATACCTCTATCGTTATACTATTGGTTCAAATACATTATTTTTCCGTTAAGTCTGTCTTAAGTGGACATTCAATCCTATGTGACACTAACTTTTGATGAGGCGGATGCCACATGGCTTGCCACCTCAATGACCCTAACCCATTTTACCCCTCCTATTTTTTTTCCCACAAATAAAATTTCCCTGCTTCCACCACTATTACCACCATTATCGGCTACTGCCAGCATAAAAACTATTGTATTTCAAATGTTAGTCTTTTATATATTGATTAGGGGGTAGAGGTGGCATGTCATGTGTCCCCACCTCATCAAATATCAGTGTCACGTAGGATCGAATGTCCACTTTGGACAAAATTAACGGAAGAAGAGTATATTTGAACCAATAGTATTACGTCAGGGATATATTTGAACTCAAAGCATAAGGAAGGATATATTTAAATATTTTTTTATAATAAAAGGATATATTTGACCCTTTACCGTATAAAATAACTCTATTCACTAAGATTTGATAAAATAATAGCTAATTTTAACATAAATTATTAAAAAGTATTCTTGACTTTTTAGTTTTTACTTTCTAAAAGTAATCATCTAGAAACTACAACAACAATAATAACCCAATATAATCACACTAATTAGGTTTGGGAGAGTAGAATTTGCGCAAACATTACCCTTACCTAGAGGGATAGAGAGACTGTTTTCGAAAGACTGGTCATTTAGAGAGTGACACAATAGAAAATAAATATAATTTATAATATAAAACTAAATTTTCTTATAAAATTATTATTTTTAATTTGGTTAACTAATTAATTTATTAAATTGACATTTTAAGAACGTGAAATATACTAAGTAAATAAAAATATAATTAGTTGTAACTATTTTTCACTCTATTGAATGAAGAAAAATCAATTAAAGAAAATTGTGTCTCAGTTTTTTCAAATGAAAAGGACAAATTAATAGGTTAATACGAATCTGATAAATATATAGTGAGTTGCAAAATTTTTAACTTCTAGCAAATTAAAAAGAAAATTATATTTCACTTTAAAACGAAAAACAAAGAGAGGACAAATTAATAAGTTAATTTTGTATGAGAATAAATTATGGCTGTAAAACTGCAGCTAACCAACACAATGAGACAAAATACATTTTGCTGTGATGGTGGTTATTCTTGGATCCCCTTTCGAGAAAAAAAAAAAGTGAACTTATCAATTTCTACATTTGGGGGTATTTTTTTATTACTATAATTGTTATAATAATTATTATTGTTATAATTGATAATCATGGTATTAGAGCTAGATTGCACATACTAAAATTAATTTTACGTGATATTTGTTACTTCTCATTAGGGGTGTTTATAAAAATCCGAAAAATTGAACCAAATCAAAAATCAAACCTAACCAAACCAACCAAAAAAATGATACTTTTTGGTTTGGTTTGGTTTTGATTTTATTCAGAAAAAACTGAACCAATTGATTATAGGAGTAGTTATTTCAAATTTATTATTACAACTATATATATTTATATTTTTATACAAAATTTAAAAAATTTAATGATAAATATTAATAGTTTGCCCTTTTAGTATAGTTCTTTACCTTTACATTCTACTTTGATTGGTAGTTTTTCTTTTGTTAAGTGTAAGAATCCATTACGTATTAAAAATAATATATTTTTAATCGATACCTTAAATTATTCATCATTATATGATTCAATTATCATCAATATATCTTGGTAAATAATAGATTTCTCAAAGGGCAATTGATTTGATATTGTTACGTTAAAAATGTGATCTTCGGAATATGTGTTTGTTAATGTATATCTTATATTTAAATAAAATGACAAATAACTAAAAAAATCAAAAAACCGATAAAACCCGAATCGAAAAATAATTGACTTAACTAGTTTGATTGGGTTTAATTTTTAAAAAATTAACTTACTTGATTTAATTTTTTTTTAGAAAAAAACTGATCCAAACCGAATCCGAATGAATGAACACGCTTACTTCCCACCGGCATAGGTGTTGGATGATTATATCTACCAAGATTTTGCAGATGAATTTGCCTTCGCTGTGATTTATATTCGGGAATTTATAGTTATTTTAGTCACCTCCCTTTGGAGTGGGCCCCACAGCATCTGTATTCATTTTTAACTATATTAAAATTTGATATTCATAGGGATTAGTAGCTGGGATTAATGGTACTTGCACAATTTTTTAATCGAGCAGTATTTTTCAAGTTTATTTATTAAAATATTTTAATGAGCTTATTCATGTACATTGACTACACTTGTTGCTTCACTAAAACTGAACACACAACTCATAATTTTAAAGCATTTGTTTTTCTAAGAGGATGAGTAAGATGACGACTTCCCATCTCAATTGTATTCTCTACGCTCAAATGTCGGTTTTGTCCTCTTGTCGTATTTGAAAAGGCCATGATTTTGTGAGACGAGTGAAGGCTTTCAGTAATTACAGTCCTTAGCGTTGGGTCGTTCTATTATGGGCCCTACCCTATAAACGTTTTTTGGGATTGATCCACACATATCACTTTTGTTGACCACACACCCAAAAAAAGAAATTTTTATCTCTTATATCAAAGGTTAACACCTTATTTATTTTAAATAAATACTATTTTAAAAAATTATATTCTATAGATATCTTTTAAGGTTTATAGCAAAAAATTTAATTTTGGTTACCTACTACGCCTAAGCCATTAAATACGCTAATCAGTTATATTATTTTCTTTTTCTCTTTACTTTGATACATACCATTCTTTTCCTCCCGCATTAAAATTTCTCTTCTACGCCAGCGGTGACAACCGTATCTTCTTTCTTGTTAGGTCTTATGAGAAGAGGATTGATCTTATGAGAGCAGTCACAGTTGCATACGCCTTGTGCCCATGACCTCTTCTTCTTCAACATACTTTTTCCAAGAAATTATCCCAATTGTCCTCCAAGGATTCCATTTCATCCTTACGACCTTGACTTGAATCCGTACTTGGACCGAATGGGCAAGGTTTCACTTAGCCTGTTGGCATATGGGATCTTGGTGACTAACTGGTACTGCGGTGTTCAAGACAAGTAAAATCCACAGAGACATATTGCAAGTGCTCACAACTATTCAAACATCGGTCTTGAGTGCCAACCTCTTAAATCCTAGTGGTGGAGAAGGTTTGCAAGAATCCAACAACTTAGAATGGCTTTAAAACAAGAAAGCCTTAACCTTGACAAGCAAGGGCATGCTTTATATGTTGAGAGAACTCCCTTTGAACTTCCAGAATTTTGTAGAGGGATACTACAAAGAAGATTGATTTTGGGGCTGAACAATTTGATTTTTTGTTAATATATTTCAATGTATTTTTAATGTATCATGCTGTATTTTTATGTATTTTATTATATTCGTTATCTTTTTTTCCATTGTAATTCAAAGTTTCTCGTTGTATTTTATGTATTTCATTATTTTCATTATCTTTTTTTCTCAATATATTTCAATGTATCCCGCTGTATTCTCTGTATTCATTGCATTCAGTGTCTCTCTATATGCCATGAATGTATTCATGTTTGTTTAATTAATATAATTTATGTATTTAGATGTATTATATAATTTCTCTGAAGATTACTATATTTTTGGGGTATTGGTTGAGAATATTTTTATAACTGATTACAAAATTTGTTTGTTATAATTAAGTTTGTTGAGTTATATTAGGAGTCTATTACGTTAATTGATTCACTTTCCGTTTTAAAAATATTATAATATCCTATTTCACGCCGCAAATACAGTCGAATATAATAATATGTCCAGCTGTAATCCCATGTTTCACTCCATGAATATAGTCGAATACACTCGAATACAATAATTGATTAGCTGCACTTCCCTGATTCATGCCTATTTTTGCTACTGTATTTATGAATACATCAAATACATCTTATAACCACATAAAATGTATCTATAATCCGTAATATAGCAAATAGTATCTATTGATGGCTAATTACTACTAAAAGATAGTGCTTTATGAAAATTTCTCAAAAAAAAAAAAGGAAGTACTAGATTGTTAAAATATAAAGAGAAATTTTCAGAAATCACTATATTTTAGTGGTTATTAGCTAGTTGTAGTTACCATTTACTATATTATTTTCTATAACTATATTTTTAGATTTTAGAGTGTATTCGATTTATTTAAGCTACTGTATACATAAATACAATAACATTTCTAGGTGTGAAACAAGAGATTACAGCTAGACAGAATTTTGTATTCGACTGTATTCATGGTGTGAAACATGGGATTACAGCTGGACATATTATTGTATTCGACTGTATTCACGGCGTGGAACAACGGATTACACTGTTTTTAAACGGAAAGTGAATCAATTAATATAATAGTCTCATAATATAACTCAACAAACTCAATTATAATACATAAATTTGTATTTTCAATTATAAAAAAGATCCACAATCGAAAAATACCACAAAATATAGCAATCTTCAGAGAAATTATATAATACATCTGAATACATAAATTATATTAATTAAAAAAAAACATATGAATACATTCATGGAATATAGCGAGGCAGTAAATACATTAAAATATATAAAATAGAGTGGGATATATTAAAATATAATGAATACAATAAAATACATAGAATATAGCGAGATACATTAAAATAAAATGAGAAAAAAAGAATGAATACAACGAAATACAGCGAAATATATTGAAATATGTTAACAAAAAAATTTAAGTTGCTCAGCTCCCAACTTTGTCGTCTTTGTTCAATAATAATGCTAATATTTTATCATCAAGAGAGTTGCGATTCTGACTCAAAACTCTCAAAATTTGGCACAAAAGCGAAATAAATTCCTTATTTTCAATAGCATATTATCTTCTTTTGTAAGTACTTGCGAATTTGGTAGATGAAAAAAAGCAACAATGGAGTTGGTGAGAGGCAAGAGTTGCAGTGGTCATATCCAGATTTTATTGTAAACCAACATCGGGGTGGATCTTTCTCTCTAGGGCTTTAGTAACCAACAACGGCGGAACCTCCGTCGCCTCTAGCGATGCTTCAGTGGCCATTGATTTTTGCCTCAACCTTCTGTGCAGATTTTTCACGAATGGAGAGGCGTAATGGAATTGTTGGAAAAAGACTCAGGTTATGGAGTTGGAATTTTACTTAGAAAAAAATAAAAATAAAAAGTATTTTATGTGTTAAGGGCAGGAGGTAAGCATAAATAGATATTTGGCTATAAAAATCAAAAGGTAGCTATGGAATATATTTTTTTAAATGGCATTTATTTAAAATAAATAAGGTATCAACTATGCTTAATTTTTTTTGAATGTTTTAACCAATATAATACATTATTAGACCTTGGTTTTAGAGATTTGAAATATATTTGGTCAAATAAGTGAAAGAAAGGAAATAGGTCAATATTGAAGTGGCGAGATAGATGCTTGGCAAATCATGAATGCATGAACATTTATCAGAAGGGATAATGTATTGCGCTTATCTCGAACTCACTTTAATAATGTAATGATTCGATCGATTATTTTGAGTTCTAACATCTTGTTTTATGATTTGAGACTTCGAGTAACTCCATATGGTATACTATGACTTGCGTATATGGTTGGTTTTGATTTTTGAGTGGTTATAGATTTGATGGAGTGATTCTCAATTTAAATGTTTTAAGATGAAAGAGTTAATCAAGGATTGGCTTTTAAGTAAACGACTTCGAAATCGGGATTTGATGGTTTAATAGGTTTGTATGGTGATATTGAATTTGGGCGTATGTTTGGATTTGAATTTAGATATTCGTATGAGGTTTTGGCTCTATTTGTCAAAAGTTGGCAATTTGAAGAATTGGAGAGATTCATAGCTTTGACCGGGAGTTGGATTCGGTATTATCGCGATCTTATTGTGGTTTTTTGAGACCTTGGTTAGGTCCTAATGAGTGACATGAACAGGTGCACAATGTTTGGTTGTTATTTGGAATGTCTAAGCGTGATTCGTAAGCGTTCAACGAAGCTGGAAGTTTGAAAGTTAAGAGAATAATTTGATCTTTGATTCTTGGTTTTGATGTTATTTGCGGTGTTTGAGCCTTTGTGTAAGTTTGGATAATATTTGGACTTGCTAGTGAGATTGGACGAGGTCATGAGGGTTTCTAGTGTATTTTGGATTGATTCTGGATCCTCTTGGGAGTTGCTTGGAACAACTAGTTCTCGTGCATTGCACTTACGATTGAGGTTGCGTACATGCGAAGTCGCTATGTACTTTTCACATATACGCATGTTGGTCATGCTGGGGAATGTCGTTGATATGGGGATGTGTCGCGTATGCGATACTACATCTGTGAAAGGAAGGACGCACATGTTGAATATTTGCGTGCATCTATGATATCGATTCTGCGGAGGCTTGACCGCGTAAGCTAAAGTGGAGTGTGGGGTGTAGACTGGCAGTGCGTAGAAGCAATTTTTTTATTGCAAAAGCAATTCTACACATGTGGATTACAGGTACGAAGATGCATGATCGGGGTATATTTATGAGAGTTTCACCTATTTTTTATTATTTAAAATTTTTGTGCATGGAAATAGGTAATTTTGGAGGATATTTTTACTACTACTTTGTGGGTAAGTAATTTTTACTTAGATTTGGATTATATATCTTGATTTCCCATACACGTACACACTTCAAACATGAAATTTTACAGAAAAGGTAGGATTTTTGCCTACACTTTAAGAGTATATATTTTGGGGATTTAATACCGTTCTGGACTCAATTTTGGATTCTAATCACATATTTGGGCTTGAAGGTTATGGGTCATCGAGATTTTGCATTGGTTTCAGATTTCGGGCATGATGTTTGACTAACTTTTGTTGACTTTCAAAGATCAAGGCTTTATGAATTGGGATCATTTCCTACAGCATTGTTTGACTTTATTGGTTAATGATTGGCTTGGACTTGCATGATTGGAGGGCTAGAGTGAGATTTCTATGCGATTTGAGGTTAAAGATTAGTCCGGATGAGGTAAGTATCTTGTCTGATCTTGTTGAGAAAATAACACTGACCTTATTTGTCCAATAAAAATATTTAAAAACTGGCATATATGCGAGGTGACGAATGTATACATGGCGTGTTATGTATGATTTATGACCGGAGTAGTCTTTAGGCTATACCATGCCTTATTTTTTATAGTGTGCTTCATATTATCGTGCCTATTACGTTTGCAGCGATTACACGAACCTCTTGAATCATACTAGAGATCATGTGTATGTATTGATTTCCGATTTGATGATATTTGTTACTGTATGGTGTACCTTTCTGATTTGAGTTGTATTTGTAAACTTCTCACATGTGTACACCTTAGCATACTATTTTTCCCAGTCCATGAGTATGTAATTTGATATTCGTTATCTTACACATGTGTTCTTGTATATGCTTTTTGTGTTATGGACTGGATTGATAGCACATGAGTAGTCTGCGTGGTTGAGTTATTATGTGTGAGTTGTCTGTGCACTTGTTATGATTATGACACATGATGTGTCTGTACAATTATGGCAAGTAAATTATCCGTGCAGCATATATATAAGGATCTATCCCCTTAGGACCACCCTCTCATATTTTTCTCTTGATGGTGTACATGTAGGTTGTGAGAAACCAATTGGTTTCTAATTGATGTGGATTATGAAAAAATGATTAATGATTGGACTTTGCATCTCTTCTTTATTTGCAAACTCCTTCAATATATACATGATTTTTACAGCATATCTTCTCTGTATGCAAGCTTCACAATATACTTTATGCATATCTTCTCTATATGCTACTTCATTTGATGAAATAATTCAAGGTACATATCTTTTCTATATGTTAATCCGTGTAACTTGACTTGTTTATTCATGCATATCTTCTCTATATGTAACTGTTGACAATATTTGATACATAACTTCTCTATATGCAATTATTGATGGATGACTCCCAAGAGCTCTTATTGACAGAGTCGTTTATTTGTGATTCAAATGCATATCCTCTCTATACGCTGACTGTAGTTGGTTTACAATACTTTTGCATATCTCCTCTATTTGATGAACTGTAGTAGTTTATTATACTAGGACATATTATCTATATGTGCACCGATGGTCTTACATGTACTTCAAGTTTAGATTTTGATATTATTGCAGGGTATATGTATATGTCATTGAGTTCTACAAGTTATGTAAAGCGAGTATCCTTGACCTGAAATATCATCACTACAAAATCGATGTTAGTCAAGATATTTGCTGAGTATATGGGGTCGGATATACTCATACTATACTTTTGCACTTATGCAGATCAGAGCTTAGCTGGTATGGATGACGAAGGTTAGCATTGGAGTTATACTATAAATCCAAACTTAAGCATCCACTTATCCCTGGTAGTTTAGTACTCATAATTTTGTTTACGTAAATTACACACAGATGTTGAATTTATTTTTTGTACCAACTTTGTAAATTTATATCTTAGTGGCTCATGACTTTTACTATCAAACATTGGGCTAATTGTATAGATTTTTTCCTTCTTATTTATTGGTATTGACGATCTTTAATTTTAGTTGTATTATTGGTTCTCTTACGTAGCATGTTGGGGTTAGGTTTTATCACGACTAGATAGAATTTTGGGTTATGACATATAATCCGTTCTTACTTGTATTAATCAGTAAGATATTTTGTAGGAAAGAAATCTTTATGCTAGAAATTTTGTGATGCTCATATTAAAAGTATGATCGACCATTCCTAAACCAACCAACCAACTCTAAGTGACACCATAGATTATATAGAAGTTTACATTCATGGGTACTTTAGTTTCTTGAATGTGAAATACTACCAACTTAAAGTATAAGTACACAACTACTTAAAGCTTAATGCTAAAAAATATTTACATGTACATATTTATTTAACGAAAATGGGTTAATTTTATCCCTAGACTATTGGAGTTGGTACAATAATACCCTCCATCCACCTATTTTGAAAATATTGCCCTCACCGTTATCTTTTCGGCTCAAGAATTCCCTTACGAATAGTGTCCATGTTAGATAAAAAAAATTTTAATTAATTTTCATGTGTCGTAACGGAAAAAGGTCAAAACTGCTCCTAGACTATTGGAGTTGGTACAATAATACTCTTCATCTAAAAAATCTCTCCCCATCCCCTCCATCACACCCCTCTAGCGTGTGTGCGTTCATATTGTTCTTGTTCTTCTCATCCTTTTTTGGCCTTGCATTCTATTTGAATAATCACTACAAACATCATTACAACTTTATTTTCAGACAATCAATTTTAGTCACCAATACTTTACGTCATACAACTTTCAAAGACCATATATGAACACTAATAGAGTGTCAATGGTAATGATCATTGAGCATTTGCAATATATTTTTGTTGTATATTTCCTGACAACTCCGTATCCAATTTTTATTATACCAATATTTTATTTGGTTCTGCTCGGACCTCAACTTTTTCTTCTTCGTTGGCTCACCATAGTTTGAACATCCAATCATGTCCATAAATTATGCTATTGTACGAGGATGCTCTTCGGGATATATCAACACCTCTAATTTTAAAAAAATACGATTAAATTAAGAGAGATATTTGATATCATATGCCTAAGAATATGAGAGAATACGACTTATTGGTGAATGTGACTATAATAAATATTTGATTGAGCTTATTGTATGAAACAATAAAGTGTAGTAAGAAAAATTAATGATGAATGGTATTTCTGTGATGGAAAAAATAGGAGTATTGATGTGTACATTTAATAGACAAAAAAATGGCAAGAGGAAGGTGATTAACTATACGAAAGAGTTTTGTTTGCTTAGGAAAAAAAATAGGTGTATGAGAGTTCTAATTGGTGAAATAATTTTTAAAAGAAAGAGGAGAAAGAAGCGGAGGAAAAGTGTCTTAGAATGTGGGTGAGTTTATTTTAATTTAGGTGAGTTTTAAGTTAGGCCAACAAGATGATGACATATGGAAATTAATTAAAAAAATTTTGCCTAAGAGGGTTTGAAATTTGTATGATGTAAAGTATTGGTGACTAAAATTTTGGTTGTCTGAAAATAAATCTTTAATGATGTTTGTAGTGATTATTCATATACAGTGCAAGGTCAAAAAAGGGATGAGAAGAACAAGAAGAATATGAGTGTACACACGCTAGAGGGGGGAGGGTGGAGGGGGTGGGGAAGATATTTTTTTAAATGAGGGGTATTATTGTACCAACTCCAATAATCTAGAGGGAATTTTGACCTTTTTTCCATTATGACACGTGGAAATTAATTAATTTTTTTTATCTAACATGGTTGTTTGTCATAAGGGCATTCTTGAACCAAAAAGATAACATTGAGGGCAAGTTTTTCAAAATAGGTGGACGGAGGGCAATATTGTACCAACTCCAATAGTCTAGGGATAGTTTTGACCATTTTTAGTTTATTTAAATATATTATTACAAAAAATATAACTATAGTAACAATTTATCTTGAGATAGCTTTTATATTTAAAAACAATAAATACTAATATAGTTAGAGGAAGAAAAAAAGTGTTGAATCTTCAACAAGAAAGGAAGAATTCTAAAAGAACGAGGGAAAAGAGGGATTTTTTCCTCTGTTGCGTGAATTAGAGTGTAACGATCCGATAGGTCGTTTTGTGCTCTAACTTTCCATTTTGTTATTTGAGGCTTTAAATAACTTTATTGAATGATTTATGACTTACTTGCATGGTTCGTTTTGATTTCCGGCAAGCTTAAATATACTTTTTTTTTTTTAAAAAAAACTTTATTTTGAAACTTAAAAGTTATTAGAGTTGACCATGGTCAACATCCTCAGTAAACGACCTCAGATCAATATTTTGACAATTATGGTAGGTTCAAATGATTATTTTAGACTTATACTCATGTTTGGTTGGATTCCTGGGTGACCCAAGGCTGTTTCAACGTTTATTGGGGAAAGTTAAAAATTTAAAGTTATGAACTATGAAATATTTGAGTTTGATGCTCGATTCTTGATTTTAGATGTTATTTTGATATTTTGAGCTTAAGAATGATTTTGTAGGATGTTACTATACTTGTTTGGGTATTTGGATTCGGGGCTGAGGAACACAAGTGAGTTGCCGATTGATTTTGGGTTGTTTTGAAAGACTTGAGTTTTGTTGTTGTTGTTGTTGTTGCATTTGCGAAGGAAACATCACAAATATGAGGCTCTCATTTGCGATACTTGGGAAGATCTCAGGTGAGTTCCTATTTGCGAAGCACTATCCGCAAATGCAAGGTCCACATTTGCAAATGCTGGCTTGCATTTGTGAAGGAGCTCAGCTTGGGGAAGAATTGCATT
Organism: Nicotiana noctiflora; assembly: GCA_032618575.1. NCBI lineage: Eukaryota > Viridiplantae > Streptophyta > Magnoliopsida > Solanales > Solanaceae > Nicotiana > Nicotiana noctiflora. The sequence continues at coordinate 47,039 of JASVEL010012367.1, read as the reverse complement.
TGCGATACTTGGGCCGCGTTTGCGATGTTCGCATTTTCTATGGCCTGGTCACAAAATACGTTGTTTGCACTTATGCTAGTTCACAATTGCAGGCTTAGAAATTACATTTTGTGATGTCCATATTTGTGAACAACAGTTCGCAAATGCTATATTTACAGCTGGATAAAAGGGAGAGTTTTCATGTTTTAGCTCATTTTCTTCCATTCTTAAGATCTAAGGATCATGCAGATCCAACATTTGAAGAAATTGTCATCCCAACTTCATAGGTTAGTAACTTAACTTGTTTTTATTTAATTTCTATTCTTTATATAGATTTTTACCCTTAATCTAAGATTTTCTTAATTTTCTTTTTGGTAAAACAGCTTTCTATTCAACCAAAATTGTTCGTTACATAAACCAGGAATTGCTGACCAATTCCTTTACTATCTATGACAACAATGTGCCTCTTTTGTACACTACACAACCAATATCAATATTTGGCTCCAATTAGAGCCTATACACATCACAATTAACTATTCAAAATGCGAAAGAAAAAACTACATCTGAATAGAACCTGAGTAAACTATGGGAACAAATTCAATGCCTACAAATGCTTCTTACAGTTGGGGTATACATTTCCTCTAATTTGTATATAAAGTGAAATCTCTCTACAAAATATACCTGGAGATGAACTGCTGCTCTTGAATCGAATCTTGTTCATGTCTCTCCATATAAGATATATCATCATCCAAAAAGAAACTAAAACAATTGTCCCGCGTCCTTTCTTCATTTTGGAACATATGGTCACTCATTGTACCTTCTTCTTTCATGTTTAAATTTCCTTGGGACATCCAAGCCAAGTCAAGAGCCTAAGACAAATGCTCTTTGTATAGTCACACTCAAAGAATAAATGTTCGAAGTGTTCATCAGCTAGACCATAGTATACACAAGTTTGAGGCACTTGAATACCAAATTTCTACAGTCTCTGTACCGTATGTAGCCTACCTTGAACAACAAGCCATAGATTGAATTTGTATCTAGGGTGTAATGTGGCTTTTTCCAGGGTGCCTTTTGGAATTTAGGATTCTGTAACTGCTACAACTTCTTGATGCTTAATCTTTCACATGGAACTGCAGTTGAGCCAATCTTGAAGTTAGGTCACCTTGCAAGGTAGGCAGTTCAATAAAAAGTTTCCTGAGCTCAAAGATTTTCCTTACAACCGAGGTTGCACTCTTGGATATGGGCATAATATCTACAGTCTGATGCTTAATGTATTAAGAATGAATCCACCTGATCCAGAGATAGTCCTTCTTCTTTGTGATAGCCCATATATTTTTGGTCATAACTAATTTATTCTATTGGTAGAGATATCACATTCAACCAACTAACAGCTTGTGGCATACATATCTTCTCTCGTGATATCAATGCCTTCCTAGAAATATTAGATGTACATGTCCATAATGTCCTACAAGTAGATTCAATCATTTGCATCACCTTCATTGGTAGTAGGAAGATTTGTGCCTTGTACAATTGCACTCCAAAGATCACCAAGTTTATAAGTTGCAATCTTCCTGAGTATGACAACATCTTTGATGCTCAGTAGTGATTTTTTTACCAGTGGCCAGTACTGTAAAATAGAGAGTTTTCTATATGATAGAGGCACACCAAGGTATATAAAAGGTAATGTGCCCTTATTGTAGCCCACTGTATAAGATTTCGTCTTTCAAAGTTGTAGATATACCAGCAAGGTAGATGGAACTCTTGTTTGCATTTGCCTGCAACCTTGAGGCCTTTGAGAATTTCATAAATATCTGTTAAAGTAGCCTAATAAAAGGGAGGTGTGCCCTTCAAAACATCAAAAGATCATCAGCAAAACATACATGAATCACCCCCATATTTTTGCATATAGGATGGAAGTGAAACTTCTTATTTAAGGCTAGCACTCAAATTTCTTCTGCAGATATTACATAGCAAGAATGAACAAATGGGTAAGGTGACATAAGGTCCCCTTGTCTGATCTCTCTATATCCTTTTAAAGGTTTAGTAAGTCCACCATTTAGAGTAAAAAAATAAGCGACAGTTGTTATGCATTCCATGATCCACTCAATAAACTTATGTGGGAATCCCAACTCAATCAATACTCTTTTCAGAAAGTACCAATCCACTATGTCATAAGCCTTCTGAGAATCAACCTTGAGCACGCACCTTGCTAAAATACCCTTTCTGTTGTAGCCTTTGAATAACTCATGAGTGAATAGGATATTACCAATGATTCTCCCTCCTTCAATGAAAGCAGATTGTGATCATCCAACCAAATCACCTATCACTTTATTTAGCCTCCGAGAGATCACTTTTTTAATGATCTATACAATGTTGTACATCATAGTCCTTCAACTGTAGGGGGAGGAACTTTTTTTATCAAAGTAATAGAAGTATATTTTTGGCCTTATTCATTTTCCCATAGTGAAAGGATTCCAATACATTTGCAAGCACATCACCATTAAACTCCTCCCAACGTTGTGTAAATAATTCTATTGGGAATCCATCCATACTTGGTGCCTTATGAGTTATCATGCTCTTGATAGCATCTAGGATTTCCTCTACTATAACATCTTTGATCAAATCAAGATGTTGTGTTCTTGTTAGACAAGTACCCTTGTTGATCACCTTAGATTGGGACAAGGAAGGGTGTTTGATGACTTTCCAATCAGTTTGGTAAAAAAAATGAGGAACTGCTCTTCTTCCTGTTTTTGCTATGTGAATTTAATTCCAGCATTATTGTATATAGAATTGATAGTGTTTTCAATTGTGCATAACTTCCATTGAGCATGAAATATTTTGTATTAGAATCTTTACATTGTATCTGTGAGCACGTGATTTTTTCCCTACATGAGAATCACTCCCAGAAAATTTAAAATAAAATAGCTTTGGGCTACACTTGATTTTTGTGGATTTTGTACGGTCTCTCCGGAGCATTAACATTGATATGTGTGTTTATTTAGCTAGAAAATGCAAAAAATACGCATTGCATATTTGGGAATTAAGTGCGCGTTATGAGAATACATCGGACATAGGAATTAATCGTAAGAAAATCAAAAAAAAAAAATATATATGTGCACTTCGTTTCTCGATCATCATGTGAGTTTATTTAAATGCCTAAATTGCATTAATCATCAAGTGTTAATTAATGGAGGTAATTTCATTCCCTTTAAATTAATTTGTTCAAAGTAGTTAATAAAATTGGACATAAATATGTAAACAAGCCCAAGAAAGGTTGAACAACCCAGGCCCAAGCCGAATCCGGCTCAGGCCATCTCTGGATGCGCCCAAACGACACCGTAAAGGGCCAAGACATCCAAGCCATTGGATCATTTCGATCCAACGGTCGCCATTTCCCCTCACGGCCCGACCCATTCCCAGCCAAAGACCGACCCAGTCTTGCATTAGCATTACACGACGTCGTTCCCCTAAGAAAAATGATCCTGGTCGTTGATCGTAAATGATCCTACGATCAGGATCGAATTTCCTATCTCGTATATAATACAAATTTCCTACCCAGCCCCCCCAAGCCAAACCCGTCTCAACCTCGTCTCTCTCTCAACTTCGTCTCTTTCACAAAACAATAAACCCTAGCCGCCGCCCCCTCTCCCCTCGCCTGAAAACCCGGCGGCAACGACGCCGCCGGTCACCAAACTAACACACCTTGACCATCTGACCACCCCCAATCCAAATCTTGGATCCGTTTGCTTCGAATCATCCCCCATCGTGTCGAATCTCCATTCGAAGAGTTGAGCAGAACATGGACATACCCCAAGTTACCCCAAACTCACACCACGGCACCCCCTGACATCTCTCGTGCCCAAAACACCTTTGGTTCCGTTCGAATCTTACTAGAACCATTCGAACCCTAAATTGAGCACAAGAACCCTAGAAAAACAAAAGCCTGGGTTCTGTCCGAAATGCGAAGGAATTGGGGCCTCAATCGACTTTAGTCGGGTGTTCTCAGTCGGGAACACTCGATTAAAGTCCGTTGTATCCCCCAAAAGCAATGGGTCTTGAGTCTTAGTTCGAACCTCGCTCGGCTAGTTCTTAATTCCGTCTTGGAGGTATGTTTTCTCTCTTTATTTGTTCCTTTGGCTTCTTGTTTGCTTGGGTTATTGTATTAATTTTGTTTTCAACTTTTGCTCATTGTTGTTCACTTTCTCCATCTGGCTTTTTATTTGGCCGAGTTTGTTTCTATTCGTGGTCGAGTGTGTGTTATAAGCCGTGTAATTTATTAGTTTATAAGTTTCCAGTTTTGTCAAATACAATTCGAATCACTGGATGAACCATTTATTCTTATTGTTTGTTGTTGATTGCTGAATGTTATTGCCTGTGTAATCAATTAAATGAGTGTCGTCCATTAGTTTCCATGCTTGGATACTAGAATGACTCGATAATAGTTTGGATCGTGCCGGTAGTGTTGTTTCTTCCTATTCTTACTTTTGTGATTGAAGTGAACCTGTTGGTGAATCCAATTCTCTGTTTGAACCAAATTGCTTATATGTCACCCTTTGTTCTGTATAGTTTTTCACATGAACCTCATTTCTTGAGTCATAATGCTTCAATACTGTTTGAATCACTATTTGAATTTTGACCAAGAGTTGGTTACAACCGTGTGATGATCAATCAGCAGATAGTTTAATCAGCTTAGGTTGGAGCAGATCTAGAATGGCAGGGTTCTTAATTAGTTAAACTTAAAGGGTCTATCAAGTGGTTAATTAAATATCACTAATTTGATATCAGTGGGGAACCAAACAATATAGCATGGGAGTTAATATTAATACTATAATACACCCATGACTCTTGATTAAAACAAGAAGGGACAAGACATGTAGTAGTGGAGGTATAAGAGAATAACATGGGCAAAGATGGGGGAGGGGATTAGTTTAAGTGTTTCAAGAATGATAAAAGGTCTGTTTTTAGCTATAAATACAGAGAAAAACCTGAGAAGAGGGGGATAGACATACACACAGTAAGGATTCAAAATACACACAGACACTCTGGAGAGACATAGACACACATACAAAATATAGATAGAGAGAGCTGGGAAGTATAGACTGAAAGTTACTGTTTCATTGGCTTTTGGTTACTGTTTCGTTTGTTGTGGTTGCTGCAGTCTTGTTGTCATTCTTTGCTACTGTTGTTGATTGTGCTTTGCCATTGGTTGTGGTGGTGTTGTGTTACTACTGGGTTAATTTTTGATTATTGTTGTCGATTGTGCTGCTGGTCCGGGGATTCCTTTTCTGTTACTGGTTGTGGTTGATTCTGCTGTGGTTCTTAGTTCTTCTGCTACTGCTGTTGGTTTGCTTTACTGGTGTGGTTTTGTCGCTGCGATTGCATCTTGGTTACTGCTGTGATCTATCTTTTGGTTGTTGTTTGTTGCTATTGGTTATCACTGGGTTTGCTGTTTGCTGTTGGTGTATTGTTGTTGTTGGCTCACTGCTGCTGTTGTTTGCTATTACTACCTAGCTGATACCGTTGCCTTTCATCTTTGACAATTTCCAGGTACACGTTTGTAAACTCATGCTCTACGGGAGTAAATTGAAGTGACGATTCCCCCTTTTATGGATCTCTTTCAGCTTACTGTTTTCATTTGCAAACTGATGTCGATTTAAGAAATATGTGATGAAGTTCGAACTTTATAGTATCATAGTGATTTGAGTTAAGTCCGGATGAATGTGTAATTAGTTTTTCGTTATTTTTAACAATGGGTTTGGACTGTAACACTAATGAATTTTCAGAACTTTAGATAAATTTGGTTCTGTTTTCATGTTAGTAATAGATTCTTATGTTTAGTAGTATGTGGCTAACAATCAAAGAGTTAGTAGCTTTGGCTTAACGATTGTTAATATAATAGAGTGAGCATTCATTTGAAGGTTTAGTATACTTCTACTATGATAATGAAAAACAGAGGTTCAATTGTTATTAAGGAAGATAATTTACAGCTAGGTTTTCTTGCAAAACACCATGAGTGATCCATGAATTAGGCCATGAAGAGTTTGGTATGTGATAGGCTCAATCAGTTAGAGCAAAAGTGATTATGGGCTTCGCCTTTATTTCGAGACCACAACACCCTCACTGCGTATAAGACAATGGATTAGGTGGAAAAATAATCAACCAAAAATGTTAGTTTGATGTATCTAGTTCGGAATTTACTAGGTTACTTGAGTAAATAACATCGCTTTAAATAGCAATTTGAATAAAATTAGTAACTAACGTTAGTGATGAACGTTAGCATGAAGTTCAAAATGACTTTGGTATTACACATAGTTAACTCCATCGGTACAACTCATCTAATATGGTCGGTTTAAATTAATTAGAGAATGGTTAGATTGTTCTGATATTTTGTCAAATTCGTACGCTATTTATAGTTTTTAGTTTTAGTATTATTCGTTTGTAGAACAAGGCATAAAACAATTTCCTTTATGCAAGCTCGAGCGCAATTTCCGTTCACATTGATCTAATAACTAATAAGGGGTCCGAGCTTATAAACATGCAATAAATTAGGACCTTTTCTCTTTTATTTTAGAGACGAACTTAATAGAAAAATGTAGACACTTTAGGATTGTCCTTTTAAAATGAACGAGACGAGCCTCGCCAAAAATACACAATTGTGGGGCCCTCGAATAATTGTCATGAAAACTTAGATTTGGAAGGACCGTCTAGTGAATTTCACGGTCTTTTCCCAAAGTTAAATAGACGATAGACTCTTTAGGCACGATTTGAAATAAAAATTACTTTCCTGAATACGGGTGTGCATTTATGCGACCCAAATCTTACTCCCGGCGAAACTGAAATACATTAGAGTCGCAGGCGTACTGGTTACGGTGCGGCTCGAAATGTGCTTTCGTAACGTCGCAATTCTTCTAAAAATAAGAGCGGAGCATTAAAAGCACATAATTAAAATATATAAAGGAATCAGATAGAAACAAAAATTGCAATTGAGCGACCGTGCTAAAACCACGGAATCCGGGAGTGCCTAACACCTTCTCCCGGGTTAACAGAATTCCTTATCCAGGTTTCTAGTTTCGCAGACTGTATTACAGAGTCATAAATTTCCTCGGTTCGGGATCAAACCGGTGACTTGGGACACCATTATTTTCCCAAGTGGCGACTCTAAATTTAATAAATTGATCCCGTCTCGATTGTCCTTTAATTGGAAAAACTCCCTCGTGCCCTCGTGGGTGCGTAAAAAGGAGGTGTGACAGCTCTGGCGACTCTGCTGGGGAGGGAAAACCCAGAACTTCGGTTCGGGGTCTAAGAACTCGAGCTCATTTAAATTGTTGTTTTGTCTATATCTGATTTTATTACATGTTTAATTAATGTGCTACATGTCTACCGCTTTAATATTAGTTGCACTGTGTATACAAACTGCTACATGTTTACCGCTTTGATATTGCGTGAACTGTATATATAAACTGTGCCGAAAACCCGTCTCTTCTTACCCCCGGGGATGTGCTTACTGGTTGAGACTCCCCTTTCTGTTAGTGTCGATACCAAAGTAAGAAAAGAGGCAGGATAAGTTACAAAGCCGGACGATCCCGCGGGTCCCCGGTACGTAGCTCCCTCCTCAAATCCGAGTCGTCTGCTCGAGTACACGGTCTAGTACCATTGAAAAGCATCAGGATATTGAGCCTAGATTCAGGACGTTTATTTGCATCATCTCTGACTTAGGGGACTCAACACAGGGGTTGGGTCCGTCTAGGACAGGTAACCCGAAAGGAAAGACCATCTTGCCATATCATATTTGTTGTGAGCATTTATTTAGACTGGCATGCTGACCGGGTTCCTTTAAATACCGAAGAAAAACGGAAAAAGAAAAAAACACAAAAGGAAATAGTATGGGGAAGTAAATATCTTTCAGAAAAATACAAAAATATGTTTTACCAACAAGTCAACAAATTTAGTTTGCCAATGAAAGACGGCAGAAGGTTGACTTTGCCAACAAAATGGTTTTTTGACAAAATGTGTTTTCTTTGACAGTCAATAAAGGAAAGATAGTTGTTTTGACGGACCGAACTACGCGAGTTTGATTCTCACCGAGTGTGAGATACGTAGGCAACCTTTAAACGGGTCCAACTCCCATATATTTCAAAATAAGTTTTAATGGCGGAACGCCAAGATATTTAATTTTGCCTTAACGACCACTTCTCTGACCAGTCAATTCCTGGGGCCCGTTTCGTTTTTCAGAAAAAGATAGTTTTGGGGCAAATAAAAATTTCGCTTTCATCTAAGAATTACCTTAAATAAATGTGCAGAATGAGCACGAGTCAGAATACAACCGAAGCTATCATAAACAAGGTCCCCATAAGTTTGCATAGGTGGTGGAGCGACTTGGGCGAGCAAGGACAAGATGCCGTTAAGCTGTACTTGGGAGATCTAGTGGGGCTGCTAAATATTCCCCCGAGAGGAGACATCATACGAGCTTTGATCTCATTCTGGGATCCGGCACACAATGTGTTCCACTTTTCAGACTTTGAACTCACACCAACACTGGAAGAAATAGCCGGATATGTCGGAAGACCAAAAGTCCCTATGAGGGATCAATACCTTATTGCACCAAGGGTAGTGACAGTACATCGGTTTTTGGATACGGTAAAGATCCGCAGAACTGTACACAACCCAGACTTATCAGAAGGGTTCTGCACTTTGGCATTTCTATATGACAAATATGGTCATTATGGGGGCTTCACCAAACACAAAAGCAAAATCTGCAGCGGAGACAACCGGTTAAAATGGGAGGAGCATAGACGCATCGCCTTCATGATAGCTTTCCTAGGTTCATTGATATTTCCTAGAAAAGATGGGAATATCAACATACAAGTGGCAGGGGTCGTCAGCACTTTGATGAAACAGAACAACAGTACTTTGGCTCCCATGATAATATCGGATATCTCTCGTGCACTCACTATCTGCAAAGCTGGAGGGACTTTCTTTGAAGCTTGCAATGTATTGCTCCAAATGTGGATGATCGATCACTTATGTCGTCATCCGCAGTTTATGAGGTATAATTCCCCGAAGAAAACTTGCATAGAAGAATTTCCTACGAGGGTCGAGGGACATGATTTGCCGGAGGGGATTAGCGGATGGATACGATTTTTGCGTTTGATTACATCCAGCAGGATAGAATGGACGTTTGGTTGGTTACCCGTGGAAGAAGTCATATATGCATCAGCCACGGAATCATATTTATTGCTAATGGGCCTCACCAGCATCCAGCCCTATGCACCAGGTCGAGTATTGAGACAGTTGGGACGATGCCAAATAATCCCAAAAGAAGAAGACCTCGGCCCACATGTGGTCGAAATTGGACCAGGAGGACAGTTCCCTGAAGCGTTGGTCCGAAAGATTTGGAGTGAGTGTCAGACATTAAAAATAGACACTCGGGTGCGAGATCGAGCCCGGGGCGAAGTATCGTCGGAATATCCTGCATGGTATAGTAGAGATCTGGAACATCAAAGGCCCGCAAAAAGGCCTCACCTCAGGGAGTTTGCTGGAGCGTCACGAGAACAATGGGACTGGTTGGCTAGAGAGGAAGCTTATAGAACAAAGATCAGCAGGATAGAACAACGGACCCAAGAGCTCCAATTTGAAATGGATGTGCAAACCGCCGCCAACGAAGGAGATAAAAAGAAGTTGGCACAAGAAAATGACTTTCTGAGAGCTCAAATCCAGCAAATGAAAAGGGATGCTGACAGACAGTTGAGGAGCCGGGCAGACGAAAAATTGATAAAGGGTTTGAAAAGCCAAGTTGCCGATGTCCAAAGAGAATTGGAAGAGTCTAAAGCCCAAACAATGAGGATCCGAGCTAGCTGGAGAAAAGAGGCACATCAACATGCACTTCACCTACAACGGGTGGAAGAGGATTACACCGAGATCATCAATAGTTTAAGGGAAGCAAACGTTATCCTCAGGGAGCGGGTTTTCAAACAAGCCCGAGATGCTAGAACAGACCTCGACCATTGTCACAATCTGATGGCTCGACTGCAAGAACAAATAGACAGGCTCCTAGACCAAGTCACCAACAACGCTCAAAGATTGGGGGCGAAAAACCAGCAGATAGAGCGGCTACTCGGAGAAAGGGACATGATCAAGGACAGAATTGGAGAAATCGGGCACTATGTCACCATGAAGTGCCTAGCTTGTGAACAAATGCCCCGCACCGACCTTTTTGCTTCAATTATGGGCTATGTTCATCGGATCATGGAAGAATTAAGGGGACTACACAAGGACCTCACACCCGGGCCCGCGGCAAGGCCGAATGATGCCTCGCGGGCCCCCAGGAATTTTAGAGCAGTAGACCTTTGATTAAAAATGTATTTTTGAAATATTGGGTCAAGCCAGTTGGCATGTTATTTTACGTTTTCGAGTCAAGCATTCCTTTTATGTTGTAAGACCTGTTTTGTAACTTTAAGGTTTTATTTGATATAAAAGCTACTGAATTTTGCCACAATCCTGTTAACAGAACTACGCTCGGTCTGATTCACGCGAGAACGTGATACGTAGGCAATCCACATAAGATTCGACCACCACTGAAAAGAAAGGAAAAGAATCCAAAGGTTAAATAACAATAAGGCTTGCAAAGATAGTCGAAAAAGAAAAAAAAAAGGAAGAAAAAGAAAAAGAAAAAGAAAAAAGGGCCGGAATGACGCATGTTAAGAGTACATGTAGAAAGGGTTATTTGGTTAGGTGCATTGCATCCAACGTGCTATAACATATCTGTCAAACTCGGTAAACTAACAAGTTTGTTGCATTTCCGGAAAAGTTTAGCAGTTGGTTTGACAGAATATACTGGCCAGCCATCATTACCGTACTAGATCCAAAGGACCGATTACAGTAAGCATGTCTAGTTCTGGCAAGAGTCTCGAGGAAGAAAAATCAGAGTTACAAATCATGAAAGAAGAGGTAGACCGGTTAAAACAACAGATAACAGAGATGCACCTGGCCTGGGCCAGGGAACAGTCTTCACCAAACCGCCCTACTCTCGCCTCGGCTCCGGAACATCCGCCCATCGATCCTTCGACAAGCGCCCCGATCTATCCGTACTTTCAGGGGGAAAACCCCTATGCCACCCACGTTCCACCAACCAAACCAAATCCTCCTCCAGCCACCCCTGTTTTTGTGGCACCTCCACCTGCTCCTCTGCAAAGGCCGGCCAGCGAGCCGTATGTTCAGATCCATGACAACACTTACTATCCTCCAGAGCCTACTTTCAGGGCTCCTGAACCACAATCACATACACCTCACTGGGATAATCCGGCAGAACCGGAAAAGCACTTCCAAAGTTCGGAACACGAGGAAGTTGCCAGAAAAGTTAAAAGCCTGGAGCAGTCCTTCAGGAACATGCACGGTTTAGGCAACCGGGTCAGCGTCGCCTATAAGGATCTGTGTCCATTTCCGGACGTCCAGTTGCCAGCAGGATTTAAAATGCCCAAATTCGACCTATACGAGGGGCATGGCGACCCAGTAGCCCACCTCCGAGGGTTTTGCAGTAAAATGAGAGGGGCCGGAGGACGGGACGAACTTCTGATAGCTTACTTCGGCCAGAGTCTGGGAGGATCTGCGCTGGAGTGGTACACTAGACAGGATCCCGGTAGATGGTTTACGTGGGATGATTTGGCTCAAGCTTTTATCGGCCAGTTCCAGTACAATCTTGAAATAATCCCCGACCGCCTATCATTGCTAAAATTAGAGAAAAGCCCGCTGAAAGCTTCAGGGAATTTGGTTTCCGTTGGAGGGAACAGGCGGCCAGGGTAGATCCGCTGATGAGAGAGAGCGAGATGGTGGACTACTTCTTGCAGACATTAGAGCCCACCTACTTCGGACATCTGGTAACGTCCGTAGGCAAATCATTCACCGAGGTGATAAAAATGGGGGGTATGATCGAGGAAGGTTTGAAGGCCAACAAGATCATGAGTTACTCAGCACTGAAAGCCACCACTCAGGCTATCCAAAGTGGTACTGGAGGAGTATTGGGGAAAAAGAGGAGAGAGGAAGTTGCGGCCGTCGAGTCCGGGGCATGGTTCAGAAATAGAGGCCCCGCACCCCAATATAGCCCACCCCAGCCTCACCACCAAAATTACTCCCACAACCCATATAACCACCCGCAACATTACTACCCCGCACTTGATCCCCAATTTACTGTCCACCATGCACAGTCCTATTCTGCACCTCCCGTTCATGCACCGTGGCGTGCACCAAACCCGCAGAACAATCATCCACCCCCAAGAGCTTACAGAAACCCCTCGGGCGCGAGTTTTCGTCCAAATCGGGCATTCAGGGGCGACAGGGCGCCAAGGCCGAAGAATTTCACTCCCTTGGGAGAATCTTACACTAGTCTGTTCCACCGGTTAAAGCAAGTAGGGTTGCTGAATCCGGTTGAAGCTAAGCTGCCAAACCCTCCTCCGAAGAACCTGGACCACTCCGTAAATTGTGCCTACTGCTCGGGATGTCCGGGACACGATACAGAAAAGTGTTGGAGGTTGAAGACGGCCATCCAGGAGCTCATTGACACTCGCAGGATTGAGGTCCAGACTCCAACAGAGCCCAACATCAACCAAAACCCGCTTCCAACTCATCATGAGACCAATATGATCGAGTTGGTACGGGCGGAGGAAGGAAAGGAGAAAGCCTCTCAGACCGTAATGATGATTAAGTCTAGCGGGGTAGGAACGAGAAAAGGGCCAAGCCTTGATGAGTCACCCAATTGCAAGAAGGACATACCAGGGAAGGTCAGAAGCGGAAAAAGGAAGTGTGAACGAAGTACCGGTGAGCCGGGGAAAGCAAAAATAGTTGTACCAGGGGCAGCAACCAAGCACGTCTTGACGGTAGCAGGCGTTCGAATGGATCCTTTCATCATCAAGCCAGCAATACAGTTTCCAATAACTGATAGCCGGGCTATTCCATGGAATTATGCTCGGATTACAACAACCTACAAAGGAAAGGAAGTGAAAGAGGAAGTTTGCGAAGCGCAAGGTTTGACCCGCTCGGGGAGATGTTTTGCCCCTGCGGAATTGAGGAAGACCACTCCGGCGGCATTGAAAAAGCCGGTAACTGATGAAGAGGCAGAAGAATTCTTGAAAAAGATGAAGCTGCATGACTACTCTGTCTTAGAGCAGTTGAAGAAGACTCCGGCGCAAATATCATTGCTATCCTTGCTGATACATTCCGAAGAACATCGGCAAGCATTGATGAAAGTCCTGAATGAGGCACATGTACCGGATAAAATCTCAGTGAGCCATTTGGAGAAGATCACCAATAGGATCTTCGAAGCAAATCGGATCACCTTCACCGATGATGAGTTGCTTGAGGAAGGCACCGAGCACAACAAGGCTTTATATCTTACGGTGAAGTGTGAGGAGGCGGTGGTTACCAAAGTCCTTGTCGATAATGGGTCCAGTGCTAACATTTGTCCTCTCTCTACACTGGACAAGTTGAAAGTGGACATCGGCAGGATACGCAAGAACAGCATATGTGTTCGAGGGTTCGATGGGGGAGGCAAGGCATCGGTTGGGGACATAGTGTTGATCTTGACGATTGGGCCGGTGGAGTTCACCATGGAATTCCAGGTGCTGGACATGGTGGTGTCATACAACCTCCTGATAGGGCGACCATGGATCCACGCCGCAAGAGCAGTTCCATCCAGCTTACACCAACTCGTCAAGTTTGAGTGGGACCAACAGGAGATCGTCGTCCATGGAGAGAACGATCTACAATCAGGCACCATCATCCCCTTTGTTGAAACAGAAGAAGATGTTGGGCCGTGGGTATACCAGGTCTGCGATGTGGTGTCCGCCAACCGAGTTCCAGAAGGGGAATGCATTCCCGATGACAGAACAATTACTGCAGATGTCATGGTGGCTCATGAAATGTTGCGACATGGTTTCATACCCGGTAAAGGTCTAGGTGCATCTCTGCAAGGAATCATACAACCGGTATCGGTGGTCGAAAACTTGGGAACCTTCGGCTTGGGATTCAAGCCAACATCAGAGGACATCCAGCGAGCAAAAAGGAATAAGCAGAAGACATGGGTGCTCCCGAAGCCGGTTCCACGCCTTTCCCAATCTTTTGTCAGGTCCGGAGCAAGAGGACATCCAACGACAAAGATTCCCGGTCCTACGATCGGGCCAGACGAAGAGTTCTTCAGGAAGTTCGAGGACCTATTCACAGATGTATGTATGCTCGAGGACGGTGAAGGATCTAGTCATGCCGAGATACAATTTGTGGGACCAAAGGCAAAACTGAATAACTGGAAGGCTACTCCTCTCCCTGTCCGGAAGGAGTCTTGGTAGTTTGTCTTGGATTGTTTTTCTTTCGAAATTTTGTGTTGGGGGTTTGTCCCCGGAGTAAAAGCCAGTTGTTTTTAGTTCATTTTTGATTTAAGTTTGCAGTTTGTTTCCCCTTGTACAGTTCCCATTTAATGGAATTTGAGTCCCTTCGTGTCTGATTTTGTTTATTTTTCCTTCTTTTTACTTTTCTGAACAGCCTTCTTGCAACTGATCTTAATGATACGGCGTGCTTAAAGATTAATCAACCCAGTCTAGAAAGTCAATTGGGTTTGGAAATAATAACGCATGAAATAAGAAGTGACGAGAGTGAGTCAGAGTATGGCGATGATGAAGCCGTAGAAGAAATCGGTGAAGAATTAAGTCACTTCGAGGAAAAACCCAAACCAAATTTAAATGATACTGAGGCCGTTAATCTGGGGAATGCGGATGACGTCAAAGAAACCCGAATAAGTGTCCACATTGAACCCGATCTGAGGGCAGAGTTGATCAAAACACTCATGGAGTTTAAAGACATTTTTGCATGGTCATACGACGACATGCCAGGACTCAGCACTGATCTAGTGGTTCATAAATTACCCACTGATCCGGCATATCCTCCCGTCAAGCAGAAGCTGCGGAAATTCAAGACGGAGATGAGTGTAAAAATCAAAGAGGAAGTAACCAAGCAGTTGCAGGCGAAAGTCATTCGCGTCACCCGATACCCTGAATGGTTGGCTAACGTAGTACCGGTGCCAAAGAAAGACGGAAAGATCAGAGTATGCGTGGACTATCGCAATCTCAACAAGGCGAGTCCTAAGGATAATTTCCCACTTCCCAATATCCATATCCTAATTGATAATTGCGCCGGACGCGAAATCGGATCCTTTGTGGACTGTTATGCGGGATATCATCAGATTTTGATGGATGAAGAGGACGCAGAAAAGACGGCTTTTATTACACCGTGGGGAACTTATTGCTACCGAGTGATGCCGTTCGGTTTGAAGAATGCGGGGGCAACGTATATGAGGGCGATGACTACGGTATTCCATGACATGATACACAAGGAAATTGAAGTGTACGTGGATGATGTGATCGTAAAATCCAGACGTCAAGAAGACCATGTTGCCGACCTCGGGAAGTTCTTTCAAAGACTTCGAAGGTACGACATCAAGCTTAATCCGGCCAAATGTGCATTCGGAGTTCCATCAGGAAAGTTGCTAGGATTCATCGTCAGCCGATGGGGCATTGAGTTGGACCCGTCCAAAATCAAGTCCATTCAGGAGTTAGCCCCGCCGAAGAATAAAACAGAGGTAATGAGTCTGTTGGGAAGGTTGAATTACATCAATAGGTTTATTGCCCAGCTTACGGCAACCTGTGAACCCATATTCCGCCTATTGAAGAAAGACGCTGCGATAGAATGGACGACAGAATGTCAGGAAGCGTTTGACCGAATCAAAGGGTATCTGTCAAATCCACCCGTACTAGTTCCGCCTGAACCGGGCAGACCCCTGATTCTTTATCTGACGGTCTTGGAGAATTCGTTTGGCTGCGTACTGGGACAGCATGATCTTACTGGCAGGAAGGAACGGGCCATTTACTACCTCGGTAAGAAATTTACAGTCCACGAGGTCAAGTACACTCATCTAGAAAAGACATGTTGCGCCCTGACTTGGGTAGCCCAAAAGCTGAAACACTATTTGTCTTCTTACACCACTTACCTCATTTCGCGTTTGGATCCGTTGAAGTATATTTTCCAGAAACCTATGCCTACGGGGAGGTTAGCAAAATGGCAAATATTACTTACGGAGTTCGACATCATATACGTGACAAGGACGGCTATGAAAGCTCAAGCCCTGGCCGATCACTTAGCTGAAAATCCTGTTGATGACGAATACGAACCCTTGAGGACGTATTTTCCGGACGAAGAAGTGTTGCAAATTGAGGGGTTAGAACTGACCAAGGATCCAGGGTGGAAGCTCTTCTTCGATGGAGCGGCAAACGCAAAAGGAGTCGGAGTAGGGGCTGTGCTCATATCTGAAACAGGACATCATTATCCTGTTACTGCTCAACTGCGTTTTCACTGTACCAATAATATGGCTGAGTACGAGGCATGTATCTTGGGGTTGCGATTAGCGGTGGACATGGATGTACGGGACGTCTTGGTCTTGGGGGACTCGGACCTTCTAGTACATCAGATTCAAGGAGAATGGGAAACCAGAGATTTAAAGCTTATCCCATATCGTCAGTGTTTGCATGATTTGACCAAACGCTTTCGATCGGTAGAATTCAGGCACATCCCAAGGATGCATAATGAGGTTGCCGACACTCTAGCTACTTTAGCGTCAATGCTACACCACCCAGACAAGGTTCGTGTCGATCCGTTACATATCCAGATCCGGAATCAACATGCTTATTGTAATGTGATAGAGGAAGAGATGGATGGTGAGCCATGGTTTCATGATGTCAAAGAGTACCTCGGGTTAGGAGTATACCCAGAGCAAGCAACTGGAGATCAAAAGAGGGCTATTCGGCGATTGGCAAACGGATTTTTCCTTAGTGGAGGGGTGCTGTACAAAAGAACCCCAGATTTGGGATTGTTGAGATGTATAGATGCAAGTCAAGCCACAACAGTTATGACGGATATACACTCGGGAGTTTGTGGACCACACATGAGCGGATACGTATTGGCAAAGAAGATCCTTCGAGCAGGATATTACTGGCTCACGATGGAGCGTGATTGTATAAGTTTCGTGCGAAGATGCCATCAGTGTCAGATACACGGAGATTTGATTCATTCTCCGCCGACTGAATTGCATACAATGTCGGCACCATGGCCGTTTGTTGCATGGGGTATGGATGTTATTGGGCCTATTGAGCCTGCGGCTTCCAATGGCCATAGGTTCATTCTGGTAACGATTGATTATTTTACCAAGTGGGTGGAGGCCAAAACATTCAAATCAGTGACCAAGAAGGCGGTGGTGGACTTCGTACACTCCCACATCATTTGTAGGTTTGGAATTCCAAAGATGATCATTACAGATAACGGTGCAAATCTTAACAGTGGATTGATGAAAGAGGTATGTCAACAGTTCAAGATTACACACCGAAATTCCACACCGTATCGCCCAAAAGCAAATGGTGCGGTCGAGGCAGCAAACAAGAACATAAAGAAGATATTGAGGAAGATGGTAGAAGGATCTAGGCAATGGCATGAAAAGTTACCATTTGCGTTGTTGGGTTATCGCACTACCGTCCGGACTTCGGTAGGTGCAACTCCTTACTTGTTGGTATACGGGACTGAAGCAGTAATACCCGCAGAAGTTGAGATTCCATCCCTCCGAATCGTCGCTGAAGCCGAGATTGATGACGACGAGTGGGTCAAAACCCGATTAGAGCAATTGAGCTTGATCGATGAAAAGAGATTGACAGCAGTATGTCACGGCCAATTGTATCAAAAGAGAATGGCGAGAGCATATAACAAGAAGGTACGTCCCAGGAGATTTGAAGTGGGACAGCATGTGTTGAAGAGAGTTCTACCCCATCAGGCCGAAGCGAAAGGCAAGTTCGCTCCAAATTGGCGAGGACCTTTTGTGGTAACTAGAGTATTATCCAACGGCGCTCTATGTCTGACTGATGTCGAGGGAAGATGCACCGATATGGCTATCAATTCTGATGCAGTTAAGAGATATTATGTGTAATTCTTTAATGCATTTGTCAACGTTTGGTTTCGTTTGTGTGTACTTGGCATTTTTCGGAGAATGAAATGACGGAGGCAATTTTTCTACTACCCAAACACTTTAACCTTTGTTTCCCCATTTGAGCCTTAATTATTCTTTCATATACCCTCTTTCGGAATCATCAAGGAAGATGTGTAACAGAATAGAAAAAGAAAGAAACAAAGAAAAAATACAAGAAAAAGTGAACTACGTTCGACCTGATTCCTCGAGAAGGATACGTAGGCGCCACACGGCTCGGTCATAATAAAATAAAAATCAAAAAATCCCCCAAGCAACAAAACTGGGGCAGAAGTCATTGTTTCGTTGGAAAGATAGTGTGGATTCCGAAAGTTGTAATAAGCTAACCGTTGAGGCTAAACCCCTTTTCTTCGGCCTCACGCGCAGAAACCATATTAAGAACCAGAAAGACCTCTCGATCAGTATTTGAGAAGTGCCAAGTCATGTGAACGGAAGCCAAGAGTGACATCCCGACCCTCAATTGAATCCAGGATGCACAAGCCGAAAGGGGATAACGCTCTAGAAGGAATCTCAGGGGTGATACCCCGCCGCAGGGAAAGAAAGTGTAAATGAGAGAGTCTTAACGGTGAAAACCCTCGAGGGCACCTTAAGGCGAAGGAAGTTGAGAGAAATAAAATGAGAGAGTCTTACGGTGAAAACCTTTACGGGCACCTTAAGGCGACGGGAGATAGAGAGAAATGAGAGAATCTCATTAGTGAAAACCCTTTGAAGGGCACTGTGAGGTGACAGGACGAGATGGTTACAAGATGTCCGCATGAGACAAGGTTTGGACATCCGTTTACCTCTAGCAGAACGCGGCATCAGAAAGTGATTGATATGAATAGACTGGGTAGTTTAATCTCAAAGGCGCGGCATAGCCATTGGATCAGGCACACATTCAGATAAGTTTTCCTATTTTTGAGTTCAGAAAAGTTTTTCTCTTCTTTTGTCATTTGCGGTCGGTATTCTTTTCTTTTCTTTCATTTTCGAAAATTGATTTTTCAAAGCTTACTACCAAGTCTCCCAAAGTAGTATATTGAAAGTGAATAGGCGTGGAACGAGGCAATAAGACAGAAGTCGTTACGATAGTAAGATTGGGACGACAGGTGCTGATTGGAGGGTTCGCAGGAATTATGGAGTATGATGGACACATGTGGCACGTCCGAAAGATGATTTCACGCGACAGATCACCGGCTAAAAAGAGTCGGATCAAACCAAAGATTGGAATAAAAGGAAAGATGAGAGGTCGTTCATCGTCCCCAGCAAGCGTCAACGG
This sequence comes from Nicotiana noctiflora, assembly GCA_032618575.1. Classification (NCBI taxonomy): domain Eukaryota; kingdom Viridiplantae; phylum Streptophyta; class Magnoliopsida; order Solanales; family Solanaceae; genus Nicotiana; species Nicotiana noctiflora. The sequence goes on along the minus strand of JASVEL010012367.1, from coordinate 27,741 downwards.
CGTCCTCAAAGTTCGAGAGAGGCCAAGCAGCTGAAAGAGAATGGCCCCAACAAGAGTGGCACGACCACTCACTGCATTTTGAAACTAACAATTTTTCTTTGATTTAAAGCAGGAAAAGAGGGTTCGTTGGCAGAAAAGCATACCGTCCAGAAGTTTATCAAACTGGGGCAGAAAATTTTCTCCTGTTGCGAAAATTTTCTTGAAAGCAAAGACCCAGTGGATAAGGGTAGAAAGCAACACGAGATGGGGTGATCTTTGAGCCTGGTATCATCCCCAGCCGTTATTGGAAAATAAAACAATGGTTTCGAGATTCCCCCAGCAGTATTACATCCTATAATTTGCTCGAGGAAGCAAAAGCGTGAGTCCCAAAGGAGGTACGGGAAGAAGGAAGAGAATGAGGGGTGAAGGAAACAGAGAATACTTCCTCAGCAGCATCATCCCCAGCAGGCGAGTAAACGGTTCCAAAAATATCCCCAGCAGCCAGAAGAAAAGTAACACGACCTAGGGGAAAGCAATTCCAAGACAGGATAATTCAGAAGAAGGTGGTCCGAGAGGTAATGCAGGAACAAGGAAATGGTACAAAAGGCAAGGAAGGTAATCAAGATAGGATGAAATCAGTGAGTAGTAGTTGAAGTCGGGAGCCCGCCAGGAGAATGGAGTGGCAATTTAATTGTGAAGTAATAGTTGAAGTCGGGAGCCCGCCCGGAGAATGGAGTGGCGATTTAATTTTGAAGTAGTAGTTGAAGTCGGGAGCCCGCCTCTGGAGAATGGAGTGGCAATCTAATTGTGAAGTAATAGTTGAAGTCGGGGAGCCCGCCCGGAGAATGGAGTGGCAATTTAATTTTGAAGTTGTAGTTGAAGTCGGGAGCCCGCCCTGGAGAATGGAGTGGCGATTTTATTGTGAAGTAATAGTTGAAGTCAGGGAGCCCGCCCGGAGAATGGAGTGGCGATTTAATTTTGAAGTAGTAGTTGAAGTCGGGAGCCCGCCTGGAGAATGGAGTGGCGATTTTATTGTGAAGTAATAGTTGAAGTCAGGGAGCCCGCCTGGAGAATGGAGTGGCGATTTAATTTTGAAGTAGTAGTTGAAGTCCGGGAGCCCGCCTGGAGAATGGAGTGGCGATTTTATTTTTGAAGTAGTAGTTGAAGTCGGGGAGCCCGCCTGGAGAATGGAGTGGCGATTTTATTTTCGAAGTAGTAGTTGAAGTCGGGAGCCCGCCCGGAGAATGGAGTGGCAATTTAATTTTGAAGTTGTAGTTGAAATCAGGGAGCCGTCTGGAGAATGGAGTGGCAATTTAATTTTGAAGTTGTAGTTGAAATCGGGAGCCCGCCTGGAGAATGGAGTGGCGATTTTATTTTGAAGTAGTAGTTGAAGTCGGGAGCCCGCCTAGAGAATGGAGTGGCGATCTATTTTAATTTGGTTGAGAAAGCGGTTGAATGTAACAGAAATCTCCGGCATGAATCCAAATTCGTGAGCAGAGGGAGGCAACAAGGATCAGAACAGATAGATTTAGATTACGAAGGAGAATAGTTCAGAGATCATAAAGAAGAAAACAATGGTCGGAGTTCGGCAATCAAGATAGGCCGAAATAACAATTGGCAGAAGAGAAGAAGCATCAGAAGGAACACCAAGTCAGACAGGATGGCAAGGAGCGCGACAAGATCAAGTTAAAAAGGATAGATAAGAACTTGTAGTACTGTAACTTAGTTTAGCTTTTTGTTTTTGTTGCTTGGTACGGTGTAATAAGGAGATCAGCTAAGCAGTGGTAACAGCAGTAACAGCAGTAACAGCGAGATCGCAACAGTCATGGTAGTCCCAGCTACCAGAACTTCCCGAACTACATTGACCTGATTCCCTTTTTAGCCAGGGATATGTAGGAGACCTTTGAAGCAAGGTTCGGTCAAAACTTTTCCAAAAAATGCTTCATACGGAATGCTCGAACAGGCAAAAATCGCTCGTATCCGCTCACTTATCTTTGCACGAAAACTCTTCATGTTTACGCGCAAAGAGGGGCAGCTGTGAGCACGTGATTTTTGCCCTACATGAGAATCACTCCCAGAAAATTTAAAATAAAATAGCTTTGGGCTACACTTGATTTTTGTGGATTTTGTACGGTCTCTCCGGAGCATTAACATTGATATGTGTGTTTATTTAGCTAGAAAATGCAAAAAATACGCATTGCATATTTGGGAATTAAGTGCGCGTTATGAGAATACATCGGACATAGGAATTAATCGTAAGAAAATAAAAAAAAATATATATATATATATGTGCACTTCGTTTCTCGATCATCATGTGAGTTTATTTAAATGCCTAAATTGCATTAATCATCAAATGTTAATTAATGGAGGTAATTTCATTCCCTTTAAATTAATTTGTTCAAAGTAGTTAATAAAATTGGACATAATTATGTAACAAGCCCAAGAAAGGTTGAACAACCCAGGCCCAAGCCGAATCCGGCTCAGGCCATCTCTGGATGCGCCCAAACGACACCGTAAAGGGCCAAGACATCCAAGCCATTGGATCATTTCGATCCAACGGTCGCCATTTCCCCTCACAGCCCGACCCATTCCCAACCAAAGACCGACCCAGTCTTGCATTAGCATTACACGACGTCGTTCCCCTAAGAAAAATGATCCTGGTCGTTGATCGTAAATGATCCTACGATCAGGATCGAATTTCCTATCTCGTATATAATACAAATTTCCTACCCAGCCCCCCCAAGCCAAACCCGTCTCAACCTCGTCTCTCTCTCAACTTCGTCTCTTTCACAAAACAATAAACCCTAGCCGCCGCGCCCTCTCCCCTCGCCTGAAAACCCGGCGGCAACGACGCCGCCGGTCACCAAACTAACACACCTTGACCATCTGACCACCCCCAATCCAAATCTCGGATCCGTTTGCTTCGAATCATCCCCCATCGTGTCGAATCTCCATTCGAAGAGTTGAGCAGAACCTGGACATACCCCAAGTTACCCCAAACTCACACCACGGCACCCCCTGACATCTCTCGTGCCCAAAACACCTTTGGTTCCGTTCGAATCTTACTAGAACCATTCGAACCCTAAATTGAGCACAAGAACCCTAGAAAAACAAAAGCCTGGGTTCTGTCCGAAATGCGAAGGAATTGGGGCCTCAATCGACTTTAGTCGGGTGTTCTCAGTCGGGAACACTCGATTAAAGTCCGTTGTATCCCCCAAAAGCAATGGGTCTTGAGTCTTAGTTCGAACCTCGCTCGGCTAGTTCTTAATTCCGTCTTGGAGGTATGTTTTCTCTCTTTATTTGTTCCTTTGGCTTCTTGTTTGCTTGGGTTATTGTATTAATTTTGTTTTCAACTTTTGCTCATTGTTGTTCACTTTCTCCATCTGGCTTTTTATTTGGCCGAGTTTGTTTCTATTCGTGGTCGAGTGTGTGTTATAAGCCGTGTAATTTATTAGTTTATAAGTTTCCAGTTTTGTCAAATACAATTCGAATCACTGGATGAACCATTTATTCTTATTGTTTGTTGTTGATTGCTGAATGTTATTGCCTGTGTAATCAATTAAATGAGTGTCGTCCATTAGTTTCCATGCTTGGATACTAGAATGACTCGATAATAGTTTGGATCGTGCCGGTAGTGTTGTTTCTTCCTATTCTTACTTTTGTGATTGAAGTGAACCTGTTGGTGAATCCAATTCTCTGTTTGAACCAAATTGCTTATATGTCACCCTTTGTTCTGTATAGTTTTTCACATGAACCTTATTTCTTGAGTCATAATGCTTCAATACTGTTTGAATCACTATTTGAATTTTGACCAAGAGTTGGTTACAACCGTGTGATGATCAATCAGCAGATAGTTTAATCAGCTTAGGTTGGAGCAGATCTAGAATGGCAGGGTTCTTAATTAGTTAAACTTAAAGGGTCTATCAAGTGGTTAATTAAATATCACTAATTTGATATCAGTGGGGAACCAAACAATATAGCATGGGAGTTAATATTAATACTATAATACACCCATGACTCTTGATTAAAACAAGAAGGGACAAGACATGTAGTAGTGGAGGTATAAGAGAATAACATGGGCAAAGATGGGGAGGGGATTAGTTTAAGTGTTTCAAGAATGATAAAAGGTCTGTTTTTAGCTATAAATACAGAGAAAAACCTGAGAAGAGGGGGATAGACATACACACAGTAAGGATTCAAAATACACACAGACACTCTGGAGAGACATAGACACACATACAAAATATAGATAGAGAGAGCTGGGAAGTATAGACTGAAAGTCACTGTTTCATTGGCTTTTGGGTGACTGTTTCGTTTGTTGTGGTTGCTGCAATCTTGTTGTCATTCTTTGCTACTGCTGTTGATTGTGCTTTGCCATTGGTTGTGGTGGTGTTGTGTTACTACTGGGTTAATTTTTGATTATTGTTGTCGATTGTGCTGCTGGTCCGGGGATTCCTTTTCTGTTACTGGTTGTGGCTGATTCTGCTGTGGTTCTTAGTTCTTCTGCTACTGCTGTTGGTTTGCTTTACTGGTGTGGTTTTGTCGCTGCGATTGCATCTTGGTTACTGCTGTGATCTATCTTTTGGTTGTTGTTTGTTGCTATTGGTTATCACTGGGTTTGCTGTTTGCTGTTGGTGTATTGTTGTTGTTGGCTCACTGCTGCTGTTGTTTGCTATTACTACCTAGCTGATACCGTTGCCTTTCATCTTTGACAATTTCCAGGTACACGTTTGTAAACTCATGCTCTACGGGAGTAAATTGAAGTGACGATTCCCCCTTTTATGGATCTCTTTCAGCTTACTGTTTTCATTTGCAAACTGATGTCGATTTAAGAAATATGTGATGAAGTTCGAACTTTATAGTATCATAGTGATTTGAGTTAAGTCCGGATGAATGTGTAATTAGTTTTTCATTATTTTTAACAATGGGTTTGGACTGTAACACTAATGAATTTTCAGAACTTTAGATAAATTTGGTTCTGTTTTCATGTTAGTAATAGATTCTTATGTTTAGTAGTATGTGGCTAACAATCAAAGAGTTAGTAGCTTTGGCTTAACGATTGTTAATATAATAGAGTGAGCATTCATTTGAAGGTTTAGTATACTTCTACTATGATAATGAAAAATAGAGGTTCAATTGTTATTAAGGAAGATAATTTACAGCTAGGTTTTCTTGCAAAACACCATGAGTGATCCATGAATTAGGCCATGAAGAGTTTGGTATGTGATAGGCTCAATCAGTTAGAGCAAAAGTGATTATGGGCTTCGCCTTTATTTCGAGACCACAACACCCTCACTGCGTATAAGACAATGGATTAGGTGGAAAAATAATCAACCAAAAATGTTAGTTTGATGTATCTAGTTCGGAATTTACTAGGTTACTTGAGTAAATAACATCGCTTTAAATAGCAATTTGAATAAAATTAGTAACTAACGTTAGTGATGAAAGTTAGCATGAAGTTCAAAATGACTTTGGTATTACACACAGTTAACTCCATCGGTACAACTCATCTAATATGGTCGGTTTAAATTAATTAGAGAATGGTTAGATTGTTCTGATATTTTGTCAAATTCGTACGCTATTTATAGTTTTTAGTTTTAGTATTATTCGTTTGTAGAACAAGGCATAAAACAATTTCCTTTATGCAAGCTCGAGCGCAATTTCCGTTCACATTGATCTAATAACTAATAAGGGGTCCGAGCTTATAAACATGCAATAAATTAGGACCTTTTCTCTTTTATTTTAGAGACGAACTTAATAGAAAAATGTAGACACTTTAGGATTGTCCTTTTAAAATGAACGAGACGAGCCTCGCCAAAAATACACAATTGTGGGGCCCTCGAATAATTGTCATGAAAACTTAGATTTGGAAGGACCGTCTAGTGAATTTCACGGTCTTTTCCCAAAGTTAAATAGACGATAGACTCTTTAGGCACGATTTGAAATAAAAATTACTTTCCTGAATACGGGTGTGCATTTATGCGACCCAAATCTTACTCTCGGCGAAACTGAAATACATTAGAGTCGCAGGCGTACTGGTTACGGTGCGGCTCGAAATGTGCTTTCGTAACGTCGCAATTCTTCTAAAAATAAGAGCGGAGCATTAAAAGCACATAATTAAAATATATAAAGGAATCAGATAGAAACAAAAATTGCAATTGAGCGACCGTGCTAAAACCACGGAATCCGGGAGTGCCTAACACCTTCTCCCGGGTTAACAGAATTCCTTATCCAGGGTTCTAGTTTCGCAGACTGTATTACAGAGTCATAAATTTCCTCGGTTCGGGATTAAAACCGGTGACTTGGAACGCCATTATTTTTCCAAGTGGCGACTCTGAATTTAATAAATTGATCCCGTCTCGATTGTCCTTTAATTGGAAAAACTCCCTTGTGCCCTCGTGGGTGCGTAAAAAGGAGGTGTGACAGTATCTAGATGGCTTGAGATTTCTGTCTTAAGAATTGTTCCTCAAAATTGCTCCACTTCTACACTTCAATTGTTACTTCTTTTTTCCTATTCAATAAGAGTCTGACATAATTGTTTTAAGGAAATACTTGAATGTACGGTTGCTTATCTTGGTTCAAGTTTTGTTGATAGGAAGCCATATATGTATTAAGATCCTACGATGCCCCATTCAATCTTTTAAGTTTCTGGCATGTTCTTGACATTACTACTCCTCTATATTCCTGTATCCACTCCCCTTTTACGTTCTTGTAAAATGTGGGTGAAGTAAGACTATATTATATAACTTGAATGGTCTAGGGTGTAGTTTCTTATATTGGTTTGCAAAATTACACTTGAAAAAAATGGAGAATGATCTGACACTCCAGGATTTAGATAGTCTGATTCAATATGGTTATAGTTCAGAAGCCATTTGTAATTTTCAAAGGCTCAGTCAATCTTGCTATACACTCTTGAGTTGTTATCTCTTTTGTTACACCATGTAAAATATCATCATGTGCTTTTCAAAGGAGTAAATTGCAGTTTATCTAGCAGTTCCTTGAAACCTTGAGTTTCTGCTTGCGTGACAATGACCCCAATCTATCCTCTAAGTTCAAAACATTGTTGAAGTCACCACATACAAGCCATTAGTTATTACTTGAGAGCCAATATAAGCAAGCTTGTCCCATAGTTGCTATCTCTGCACTAGCTCATTGCTTATCAGAGTGAATAACACCCTTATTTAAGTAGTAGAGTTATACATTACACAATAAATAAACTGAGCATCAACCTTTAAAACCTGAACATGTATATGAGGTTTCCATAGTAGACAAATCCGACCATTATAAGCATGATCATAGTTGTATTAATCCTACCAGTCCTTTTCTACCATCTGAGTAATCTTTTTGGATTTATTTTCTTTCACCCTTTTTTTAGTTATCCCCATAATTTTTATTCTATATTTCTTCATAAAGAGAGTTGTCTCCTTCTGCTTGAAGTGCCTGTTAAGCCCTATAATATTCCAAGTGCTAATGATCGTAGAGGTTTGAACTAACAATTGTCACCCTCCCCCACAACAGGTGATATGTGGCTCTAAGTTAGTATCTCAAATTCATTGGTGGTTCCCCATTGGCTTGTGGAGCAACTATGTAGCCTTGTATTTGGTTGATCATTTAGACCACCATCAACAATCCTTTTCCCATGATTCAGTGAACCTGTGTTTCTCACAGATCCTGTTAAAACTAGAAATTATGTCTTTGATATAGGAGGAGCAGTACCATGAGGTTCAGTGTCATACTCAGGTGCTTTAGAAGCAGTTGGATAAGTGGTATTAGTGGCTTGTTCCTTAGCCACCCATTTAGTCACCACCTTCCTCATCTTCCTAGCTACTATTTTCTTCCTTGGTTGTTCAACAAAACCATCCTTTTCCTCGTAAGCCTTCCTTAGTCTACATTCCTCAGTGGTATGGCTAACTTTAGCATAATTATCATAGTATTTTGGTCTCCGGTCATACTATATATTTTAATGACTAACACCAATTGGAGTATGGTGCTCATGGTTAGTAGGCAGGGGATGTGATATATCTGCCTCTACTAGTACTCTTGCATAAGAAATATGATGCATCTCAGTTGTAAACAGGTCGGTGTACATAGACTTACCAACAACATTAGCTATTTTACTCAAGTAGACTAGAAAATTTCACAAATAATGGAATCACAGTCAAACAGTCAGGATCAAACACAAAAGTGATAGACCAATTCTTCAAAATGAATGGCTTATTATGGACTGTATAAGGATCAAGTTGCATAGCTCGATGCCTATTAATTATAGAATCAAACCTAAATATCTAATAACCATCATATTGGTAAAGGATTTTGGGTTTGGTAATAAAGTTCCACATATTTTCCACATAGTTGTCCATTGATTTGAAAAATGGAGCATCACACAAAACATACCCTATCAGAGATGAACCCCAATATTCATGTTGTTCTTTGATATCCTCCTCAATAATATCAACCACAAAGTTATCATTATGCATAACAGGAGGAATGCAGGTAAGGGCCTTACCTACTTGTAGACTCTGATTCCTCTGGTAGGGTTTCTCCTCATTTGGGGAAGATTCTTGTACCACCATCGTGGGAGATTTTACAACAGCGTGGATTTGTACTGTAGAATTTTCTAGATTAGAAAATTGGAGTCGGCGAGGACCCTCTATCCCTTTTCTTTTTGCAGCAAGTTTCCTAGCTGGATTTATCTGATTCTCATATTTTTCCTCAATTTCCGGTTCCTCAGAAATGGGTTGGAATTTCAGCAGTAGAAGTTATCAAATGGTAATGGCCTCAATTGTGATTGGATTTCACTCACCAATTTTGTTTCAGGAAGTGTCGATGGTGAAGGTGATGGTTGTATAAGGAATTTTCTCACTATTTATGTACATTAGCAAGACTAGATAAACGTGATCGGGAGGAAAAACATGCTTCTATTGTGACATCTTTAAATCTAAGATTTCGTAGAGTAAAAATTAGGTTTTTGGGTAGAACTTAAAATTTTTGTGTTTTATAGATTTAGACCTCCAATTGAGGTCGAATCTCGAACATAATTACATATTTGGATTGCGAGTGAATAGGTAATCAGAATTGGATCTTGATATCGAATTTGGACCATGTGAGCTCGCGTTAATGTTTTGTTAACTTTTCTATATGCAATAATGATCGAGCTGTTTGATATTAGGGTAATTTTAAAGCCTGTTTTGACTTATTTGAGTATTAATTGGCTAGATTCAAGTTATTTAGAGGGTTGTGCTACAGAAAAGTTATGTTAGATTGTTGATTTTATTTCAGAAAGGTAAATAACCTTGATTTGAGTGAATTATGATGTGATTGTATCTGTTTATTTTGTGATCTATGTGTCATGATGGCATATATGCAAGTGACAAGTGTATATGTGTTCTCATGGGTTTAAGCATGCGAGGTGTACTAGTTTATTCCATGCCTTTAATTATACCATATCTTTGTTTATTCATGCTTTTACTTATTATGTGTTCTTACTTGATACATGTTTCTACTTTATATATATATATATACCTTCACTTGTTACATGCCTTTATTTTTCACATGCTTCTACTCGATTCATGTATTTATTTATTGAATACCTTTACTTGTTACATGCTCTTACATATTATTAGATAGGTACCTTTATGTATTTCATGCCTTTACCTGCTTCAAGCCTTTACTTGATTTATTGACTTTATTTGCTTCTTGTCTTACTACTATGCTATGTTGGATTGTGTGACCTTTAGATTGTTCTCATATTTATGACTTATTAAAGCCTCTGTTGACATATAAATAGTGGTATTGGTTCTTAAAAATTGAATTGTCTGTCACTCTTTATTCATGCTTGTATTTTATTGGTGAATTATACGTTTTAGCTCTCTTTTATGTTATGTTGTGAGTTTCGCCATACTTGGTTGTTCATTGAATGTATTCATATGAACTGGTATATTGAGATCAGGTTGCACTCTACAACAATAATTCTTATTGATAGTAGGATCGGGTTACAAGCTACAATAATATATGTTATTAATATTGGGATCAGGTTGTACGTTGTAACGGTAGTGGTTATTGTTGGTATTGATATTATGATCGGGTTGCACACCGCAATATATAGGATGTCTTGTGATTATTCCTGGTTGTTGTTCCCCGCTATTGTATTGCCTTTTGAGATTGTGCCGTGATGTATTTCTAGGAACTCTATTATCTATTCTCTTATTTAGTTGTATTATTTTACTCGTTTCTCTATTATGGTGTTGCTTTTTGGTTAATACTTGTACATGTTTATAGTGAGTGTTTTCTCGTAGCCCCTCACTACCTCGTCGAGGTTAGTCTCAATACTTAATGAGTACATGGAGTACATGTTTATAGTGAGTGTTTTCTCATAGCCCCTCACTACCTCGTCGAGGTTAGTCTCAATACTTAATGAGTACATGGAACGGGTTGTACTCATACTACACTTTTACATTTCTTGTGCAGATCCCCATGTTCGTCACAACATCGCTTATAGATATGATCAACTCAGACTATTCGGGAGACTTAAGGTAGTGCAACATGGATTTTGCAGACTCTTGAGTCCCCTTTCTATCCTTTATTTAGTGTTTTATACCAAATAATATCGCATTTTCTTGCAGACTTTGTATTTAGTACTCTTAGTGACTTATGCACTTGTGATACCAAATATTGTGAAACGTTTTAGACATCATTGTGTTGTATCCTTATTATGTACTTATGATATTTCGTTCTTTATCTTTATTTTAATGTTGTTAACTATTAAATTTGCTTTGCTTATTGTTGCTAAATTTTGTATTACCTATCAAGCGGTATTAGGCGCCATCACGATCTCTTGGTATGGAATATCGGTCGTGATAAGTAGGGATCAAAGCTCTAGGCTTAATAAGTCTCACGAGTCATGAGAAAACTTGGTATAGTCTTTAGGATCGGTATGGAAAATCTCTACTTATCATTGAGGAGCTATGAGGCTTTAGGAAACTTAACTTTCTTTCTTCCTCTAACATGTGGTTTTGTTTCATCCAAAAGTTTGAATCTTTCTTCTCTTATTCTCTTACAAATGGTGAGGACACATACTTCACCCGCAATCAGTTAGGAGCTGGAACCTCAAATTACATATACAACAAGGGGTAGGGGATGGGGAAGAGGCATAGGACAACTCAGAGCACATGCGTTGACACCTACAATCAAGCCTCGACTAGCTCCAGATGGTGAGATTCTAGTTTAGGCCGAGCTGGTTGGACCAACTCAAGTTTTAAGGGGTTAATTACTACCATACATCTTCAAGATGCCTTAGCATACATAGTTGGACTTATAGAGAATATGCTTCAGGTCAATGTGCTTCCTATGGCACCAACCGCTTCTCATGCCGGTGAGTGATAAGTTAGGATTTTAGCATATTTTATGCCCCTACTTGCATATGCTTTGATCATATGTTTGTACAAAATAGTCCCAATAGGCTCACAGGTTGTGCTTGTTTGCAGGTTTGATCGACAAAGTGATAAATTGTTAAAGATCGGCTAAAAAAGGAGTGAAATCTGCTCAAGTATTAAAGACCAAGAAATCTAAGGGAAAAAGTCCTAGTACAGACCGCACAAAAAAGACGTGCAGCCGTACTAGGAGATTCAGAGAGTTGGCAAAATGGACTCAAGGCATCGCAGCCGCAGTTTAGTATGTACGACCCACGATGAAATGATGCAAACCAATCTAAGCGGTCCGTGATCGTTATTGTGCGGACCGCGCCAACTAGCTCCACGGTTGCGGTTCATTCTGTGCGGTCCGCAGAGCCCAACTTTAGAGAGCAAAAGTTTGAATTTCAAGAGCCTTGTGCGGCCGCGGTCTGTTTTGCGCAGCCCGCACTGACCCCACATCAGTATTTTTATCTAGTTTTTCCAGCTTAGTGTAAATAAAATAATTTACCATTTTTAGGTCATCTGTTATTTCCCAGACTTGAGCTGCGCTCGTGAGGGTACTTTTGTAGCCATTTTTGGCATCTTAGCTTTACATTAACAATAGATTCTTACAATTTAACTTAGTATTTAGTTATTATGTCTTATTCTTCATCTATTTCTTCATTTTCTTGTCCAAGCATGAGTAGCTAAACCCATTAGCTAGGGTTGTGGCTCAATTCTAGCATGGGTAATTGATGGGTGTTGCCATCTAGGGTTAGATTGACTATGTGAGTTTGCTATTTGGGTTGATATTATGTTTTAATTTCGAATTTGTGGTTGCAAACACTGATTCAAGCTTAGTGGGTTTAACTCATCTTGAGAAAAAGAGTCTATGACCCCGAAATAGACCCTACAAGGAATTAGGATGGACTCATGAGAAATGATAGTCCCAATTAACGGGTTAAATCTCGAGAGAGTAATCACCCTACTTGAACCCTAGTTGCTTGTCCTAATTTGCTTACCCATTTGGTCTCGAGAGAATCAGGTGGGCAAAATCACTCTCTCTACCGAGAGGTGTGATAGTGGGTAAAATTGTGCAACAATTTTAGCATAAGCCCCAAACATGTCAATCGAACCTTAGTAACATCTACCCGTCAATTAGTCACCTAGGTAGTGTCACGAACCTAGTGCCTTTATTCCCATTAGATACAACCTTAACAATCTTAATTTAGTTTCAATTTAGTAGTTTGGAAGTAGTAGTTTATAATTGTAAAACCCAAAAATGAAAAGAAGATCATCTTAGAGCACACACGCAACTCTATCCTAAGTAGATACCCGAATTCTCTTCTAGATCCATGAGGATTCGATCTCAACCCTCATATCGGGTAAAATCTATTGCGATACTCTTCTCCTACTCTCTAGGAGCGGGTATTTGGATGTGATGATAGACTATAATTATGTATTTTAGTCGATTATATCACTCTAATTTACAACACTTTAATTGAGTTTAAGCTTTAATCGCTAGTGTTTTGCACTAATAGTGTTTTATGACTTGTAGGAGTGATTTTGAGCTATATAGATGTTATGGAATAAATTCAAGTGATTTTGAGCTTTAAATGTTGATTAAAGTTCAAGAAATTAAGCCGGGATCGTGTTTGGAGGTCAACAGATGATAGTTAGAGCAAACGAAGAGTCTAGTAGGTATATTGCGCACTGTCTAGTAAAACAGATATAACATTTTACTCAGAACTCTATTTTGGATCCACAATATAGAATTCGAAAGCTAACTCAAAGGTATAAAACTTTCATGTTTTACATTTTTCCAAATTCCAAACAGAACAGGGTGAAAAACGCAGTCGAAACTGCGATCGCGAAACTGACCGCGACAAAAAATTAGAGAGCTTGTCTAGTCGCGGTCCTACCGCATTTTGGCTGCGGCCACGCCGCTCCAGGCATCAAAAGAAGTCCTATTTTGCCTGGGAAAAGGTTAATTCGGCCTTCACTATTCCAACTTGTATAAAAGTGGTCCTAAACCTATTTTAAAGGGCGTGGGACATATTTTTGACACAATTTTGACCAAGAAAGAGCACAGAGCCTCCGTGAAGGCCGGGTTCCATCTTTTCTTCCACCAACTTAGTCTTTTTATGCTTCTTTGTATAATTTGCTATTTTGCTACCATGTCTATGTGGAGCTAAACTTCACGTTCTAGGGTTGTGGTTCTTTCATGACTATTGTTATTCATATATTGATTTTGATTTCTTAGTTTATCATATTGGTTTATTTGTTCAATCCTACACTTAATTATTTGATTGCTTGATCACCAATTGAATACTATCTACAAATATCAAATTGAACTCGAAAGTGGGGTTTCTAGATTGCATATAGGATTGACTAGAGCAAGTTCTTGAACTTGGGCCTCGATAAATGGATTCGCGATTAGGATAGACATATACATAATTGCCTTACTTGGTTGATTTACAGGAACTATAAATGTGTCACGACCCTATTTCACCAATCGTGAACCTGACATGACGGCACCCAGTCTTCGTGACTTGGTAAGCCTAACACGATGTGGGATATACGAATTCATGAACAAAAGATAAGATAATAGCGGAATAATGTAAATGAAATGTAATAAGTGCCGCTCGGCACATACACTTTGCCAAAGACCACTAGGCAACATACCACCATGACCCGAAAATGCACAGGCAATACAGACTAAGAAAGAGTACAACTATGGCTCTATATATCAAGAATGTCTATACAACGAGAATAGGGGAAATAACTGCTATCACTAATGAGAATAGAAGGGGACTCTCTGGTTCCGCGGACGTAGCAGATCATACCTCAAGTCTCCTGAAGTGCTCCTAGATCACCGGAAATGTGCCTGATCTGATGTACCTAGATCTGCACAACAAAAGTGTGCAAAAGAGTAGTAGGAGTACACCACGGCGGTACTCAGTAAGTGACAAGCCTAACCTCGATGGAGTAGTGACGAGGAAGGTCAGGGCCCTACCGAGAAATAATTATATAGTGATAATAATAATATCGATCAGTTTAAATAATAATAAGACTAAATTAACCATAATAAAGTAAATACTACAACCGTCTACAATTAAGCTAACGAGAATAACCAACATAACAAAATATAAATCAACCAGTCCAGGATCTCCGGGAATTGAACCCGCAGTCCTTCTCTATATTCATCAACTCAGGATCTCTGGGAATCGAACCGATAGTCCATACATCAGTATCTCTGGGTCTCCGGGAATCGAACCCGTAGCCCTCGGATCTCCAGGAATTGAACCTGCAGTCCGTATCGCAACATCTCGATATCTCAGGATCTCCGAAAATTGAATCTGCAGTCCATATCTCAATAACTCAGGAACTCTGGGAATTGAACTCGCGGTCTGTATCCCAGCAATTCCGAGTCTCCCGAAATCTAACCCGTAGCCCTTGGATCTACGGGAATTGAACCCGCAGTCCACAAACACAAACACAATCAATGAGAGGAAAAACACAGAGAAATATGTAACAAATAACTACAATTTACACCAAAACCAGCATCAACAAGTTCCAGGAAGTTCAAGTAAGACAAGTAGGCACTTAGACAGGTAATCCTATCTAATCATGCTTCTCTAACGAATATCAGGTAAATATTACAATTTAATCAATTAAATAACAAGAATATCATGATTTGAACAGTTCAAGTATGGTGGTTTTCCAACAATCTGTGCATGTACACGCCCGTCACCTCGCGTACAAGGCATTTAAATCAACACATAATATCCTAGGGGAGAAGGTTCCACCACCCAAGGTTAGACAAGTCACTTACCTCAATTCCGGTATAAAACCGCTAAGAAACGACGCTCTTTCCAAGAGTATCTGACTCCGAGTGGCCCGAATCTAGTCAAACCAATTACACAGTGCAAATAACATTGCAAGTAACTAATTACAATGATAAAATTACAGCTACAACACAAAAGTGGGTGAAATGACCAAAATACCCATGCAGCCATCGGCTCGGAATTGAAATACTTTTACGTTTCCAGAACCCTTATACTCTCACGAGTCTAACCATATAAAAATCTCCCAAATTAGAGGTCAATTGCTCCCTCAAAACCCATTAGTTTAGTCTACGAACTTTCACCCAATTTCACATTAAAAACTGAAATTAAAAGGTAAATTTAAGAGGGGATTCGTGGAAATTGATCAAAACCGAATGAGAAACACTTACCTAATTCACCCAGGTGAAAATCCCTTCAAAATCACCAAGAACCGAGCTCTAGAAGTCAAAATGTGATAATATGATGAAACCCTCAGAATTGGGATTAAATGTGTCTGCCTAGGCATTTTACTCTATGCGATCGCATGAACACTGCGGCGATCGCATAGAACAAATTTTAACCCTCGCCAATTTACCTTATGCGATCGCATAGTCCTCAATGCGATCGCACATTTAATCCAAATAGGCCTATGTAATCGCATACACTGCTCCGCGATCGCATAGAACAAATGTTGGGCCTGGGATCCCCTACTCTTTACACTATGCGATCGCATGGTGCCATATGCGATCGCAGAGCACAACCATCCAAAGCTATGCGATCGCATAGCCTTTCCCTCGATCGCATAGAACAAAAATTTGGTCTCCTCCAAAAACTTCTATGCGATCGCAACAGCCCATTGCGATCGCATAGAGCATTCGTCTGCAACACATACCAGCAGTCAACAACACTTCTAAAATGCATGAATTAGTCCGATTGGACCCCCGAATTCATCTCGAGACCTCCGGGACCCCAACGAAAACCACCAACCTACCCCAAAACATGGCACAAACTTGTTTCAATCATAAAAACATGCCCTTAAACACGTAAATCATTAAATCAAAGCAAATTCAAGCCTAAGTTTCATCCAAAACTTACGAAACCTACATGCTATCAAAAACCTGACCAAACGATGTCCGAAAGACCTGAAAATTTGCAGACATGGAATGCCATTCCGACTCCCGGATCAAACGCTCACCTATCTATCAGATTTACAAAAATTTCAAACTTCAGCATTTCAAGCCTAAATGAGCTACGGACCCCCAAAATACATTCCGAACGCGTTCCCAACCCCGAAATTACCTAATGGAGCTAATGGAACCATCGAATTTCTGTTCCGAGGTCGTCTTAACACCGTTCTGAATATGGGTGATTTTTCAACTATAAAGCTCTCATTTAGGGACTAAGTGTCCCAAAACACTCCAAATTCCAGAACCGAACCTCCCAGCAAACCACAATAGCATAAAAGAACTTAGGGGAACAGTTAAATTGGGGATCGGGGCGTAAATTTCAAAAATAACCGGCCGGGTCGTTACATCTTCCCACACTTAAAAGATTCATTCGTCCTCGAACGAGCTTAGAAAACATACCTGGAGTGGTGAAGAGATGAGGGTACTAGCTGCGCATATCCCGCTCGGTCTCCCAAGTCGCCTCCTCGACCGGCTGACCCCGCCACTAGACCTTTACTGAAGCGATGTTCTTTGACATTAGCTTCCTGATTTGCCTGTCCAAAATGGCCACTGGCTCCTCAACATAAGACAGATCCTCGTCAAGCTGAACAGAAGTGAAATCCAACACGTGTGACGGGTCACCATGGTATCTCCGGGAATAGAGACATGAAATACGAGATGGACTCCACCTAGGCTAGGAGGTAAGGCCAGCTAATAAGCAACCTCCCCAACACGCCTCAAAATCTCAAAAGGGCCAATAAATCTCGGACTTAACTTCCCTTTCTTCCCAAACCTCATGACTCCCTTCGTGGGCGAGACCCGAAGTAGAACCCGCTCGCCAACCATAAAAGCCACATCGCGGACCTTCTTGTCCGCATAACTTTTCTGTCTAGACTGGGCTGCACGAAGTCCGTCCTAAATCACATTGACCTTGTCCATTGCATCCTGGACCCATCTTAGTACCTAGCAGCCTGGCCTCGCTCGGTTCGAACCAACCCACGGGAGACCTGCACCTCCTATAATATAGGGCCTCATATGGTGCCATCTGAATACTAGACTGATAGCTGTTGTTATAAGAAAACTCCGTCAGTGGCAAGAAATGATTGAACCTCCAAACTCAATCACGCACGCACGGAGCATATTCTTCAAAATCTGAATAGTGCGCTTCGACTGGCCATCAGTCTGGGGGTGAAACATTGTGCTCAGCTCCACCCGAGTGCCTAACTCCTGCTGCACGGCTCTCCAGAACCGTAAAATGAACTGAGCGCCTCTGTCTGAAATGATGAAAACTGGAATACCATGCAGCTGGACTATCTCCCTAATGTAGATTTCTGCCAGCCGCTCTGATGGGTAGTGGTGCACACATGTATGAAATGGACGGACTTGGTTAGCCGATCCACAATGACCCAAATGGAATCAAACTTCATCACAATCCGTGGAAGTCCAGATACAAAGTTCATGGTGATGCGCTACCATTTCCACTCTGGAATCTCAATCTGCTGCATTAACCCACCGGGACACTGATGCTTATAATTCACCTGCTGGCAGTTGAGGCATCTAGAAACATAATCAACTATATCCCTCTTCATCCGCCTCCACCAGTAATGCTATCTCAAGTCCTGATACATCTTCGCGGTACCCGGATGGATGGAATACCACGAGCTATGGGCCTCTGCTAGAATCAACTCTCGAAGATCATCTACATTGGGCACACAAATACGCCTCTGCATCCTCATCACTCCATCATCCCCTATGGTAACATCTCGAGCATCACCACGCCGAACTCTATGCTAGAGGACAAGCAAATGAGGGTTGTCAAACTGACACTCCCTGATGCGATCAAATAAAGAAGACCGAGAAACCACACAGGCCAGAACCTGGTTGGGCTCCAAAAGATCCAGTCTAACAAACTGCCTGGCTAAAGCCTGAACATCCATCGCCATAGGCCTCTCCGAAGCTGGTAGATATGCCAAACTCCCCAAATACTCCGCCTGGTGACTCAAGGCATTAGCAACTACATTGGCCTTGCCCGGATGATAGAGAATAGTAATATCATAGTCATTTAACAGCTCCAACCATCTCCTCTGATGCATGTTCAGGTCCTTCTACTTAAGCAAGTGCTGCAAGCTCTGATGATCAGTGTAGATCTCACAAGGAACCCCATACAAATAATGACGCTAAATCTTCAAGGCGTGAACAATGGCAGCTAGCTCAAGATCATGGACAGGGTAGTTCTTTTCATATATCTTCAACTGTCAGGATGAGTAGGCAATCACCCCACCGTCCTGCATCAATACTGCGCCGAGTCCAACTCGTAAGGTATCACAATATATCGTATAGAACCCCGAACCGGTAGGTAATATCAAGATAGGGGCCGAAGTCAAAGTTGTCTTGAGCTTTTGAAAGCTCGCCTCACATTTCTCTGTCCACTGAAAAGGGGCACCCTTTTGGGTCAATCTGGTCATAGGTGCTGTGATCAAAGAGAACCCTCTACAAAACGACGGTAATAACCCGCCAAACCAAGGAAGCTACGAAACTCAGTAGCTGAGGAGAGCCTGAGCCAACCTGCACAGCCTCCACCTTTCTCGGATCCACTCGAATACCCTCGCCCGACACCACGTGGCCTAGAAATGCCACTGAACTCAGCCAAAATTCACATTTATAGAACTATGCATATAATTGCTTCTCCCTCAGAGTCTGAAGCACTATCCTCAGGTATTGCTCGTGCTCTTCCCGACTCCGAGAATATACCAAAATATCATTGATGAAAACAATCACGAACGAGTCCAGATATGGTCTGAATACACTTTGCATCAAATGCATAAAAACTGCTGGGGCATTAGTCAGCCCGAAAGACATAACGAGGAACTGATCCTTCAACTCATTCAAATAAGGAGGAGCCATGCGCTACAGAGGAATAGGAATGGGCTGAGTGCCGACAATAAGTGAATACCAACGTCAATATCTCTATCGGGCGGCATGCTCGGGAGATCAACTGGAAATACATCAGAGAAATCACGTACCACTAGAACAGAATCAATAGAAGGAGTGTCAATACTGACATCCCGCACATAAGCTAAATAAGCAGCACACCCCTTCTAACCATACGCTGAGCTTTGAGAAAGGAAATAACAGGGCTAGGGGGTGTGATTTAAAGTACCACTCCACTCAATATGTGGAATTCCTGGCATAGCCAGCGTCACGGTCTTGGCGTGACAATCAAGAATAGCATAATGGGGCGACAACCAATCCATTCCCAGAATAATATCAAAATAAACCATACCGAGCAACAATAGATCAGCCCTGGTCTCAAAACCACAAATAGTGACCAAACATGACCGATAAATGCGGTCCACAACCAAAGAATCTCCCATCGGAGTAGAAATATAAATGGGGGCACTCACAGAATCCCGAGGCACACCCAGATGTGAAGCATAATAAGAGGACACATATAAAAAAGTAGAACTAGGATCGAATAGAACCGATGCCTCTCTGTGACTAGCCAAGATAATACATGTGATAACAAAATCGGAGGCAACAGATGTAGCGCGATCAGGAATAGCATAAAATCTGGCCTGACCCCCCTCTCGAGGGCGGCCTTAGGCAACCTGATCCATACCCCTGGCTGGCTGGGCAGGTAGGGTGGCAGCCGGGGCTGGGACGATGGCTTGCTGGCCCTGAGAACCACGCTGATGCTACGAAGACTGAGGAGGTGCTCCTCTCCTACGCCTAGGGCACTCCCTAACCAGATGGTGAGTATCCCCGCACTCAAAACAAGCTCTGGGAGGACGCAGTGGCTGTGGCTGACCGGCCTCGCCCCCGCTGGACTGACCCCTAGAGGTACCCTGCGCAGGAGGCGCACTGGAAACTGGGGGGAGCATAATAAGGCTCCTGAGGCTTTAGGAAAATTAACTTTCTTTCTTTCTCTAACATGTGGTTTTGTTCTATCCTAAAGTTTGAATCTTTCTTCTCTTATTCTCTTACAAATGGTGAGGACACATACTTCACCCGCAATCAGTTAGGAGTTGGAACCTCAAATTACATATACAACAAGGGGTAGGGGTGGGGAAGAGGAATAGGACAACTCAGAGCACATGCGTTGACACCTACAATCAAGCCTCGACTAGCTCCAGATGGTGAGATTCTCGTTTAGGCCGAGCTGGTTGGACCAACTCAAGTTTTTAAGGGGTTAATTACTACCATACTGCTTCAGGATGCCTTAGCATACATGGTTGGACTTACAGAGAATATGCTTCAGGTCGATGTGCTTCCTATGGCACCAACCGCTTCTCATGTTGGTGAGTGATAAGTTAGGATTTTTGCATATTTTATGCCCCTACTTGAATATGCTTTGATCTTATGTTTGTACAAAATAGTCCCAATAGGCTCACAGGTTGTGCTTGTTTTCAGGTTTGATTGACAAAGTGATGAATTGTCAAAGATCGGCTAAAAAAGGAGTGAAATCTGCTAAAGTATTAAAGACCAAGAAATCTAAGGGAAAAAGTCCTAGTACGGACCGCACAAAATAGACGTGCAGTCGTACTAGGAGATTCAGAGAGTTGGCAAAATAGACTCAAGGCATCACAGCCGCAGTTTAGTATGTACGGCCCACGATGAAATGATGCAAACCAAGCTAAGCGGTCCGCGATCGTTATTGTGCGGACCGCGCCAACTAGCTCCACGTTCGTGGTCCATTCTATACGGGCCACAGAGCCCAACTTTAGAGAGCTAAAGTTTGAATTTCAAGAGCCTTAAACGGCCGCGGTCTGTTTTGTGCGGCCCGCACTGACCCCGCATCGGTATCTTTATCTAGTTTTTCCAGCTTAGTGTAAATAAAACATTTTACCATTATTAGGTCATTTGTTATTTCCCAGACTTGAGATGCGCTCATGAGAGTACTTTTGTAGCCATTTTTGGCATCTTATCTTTAAATTAACAATAGATTCTTACAATTTAACTTTGTATTTAGTTATTATGTCTTATTCGTCATCTATTTCTTCATTTTCTTATCCAAGCATGAGTAGTTAAACCCATTAGCTAGGGTTGTGGCTCAATTCTAGCGTAGGAAATTGATGGGTGTTGCCATCTAGGGTTAGATTGACAATGTGAGTTTTCTATTTGGGTTGATATTATGTTTTAATTTCGAATTTATGGTTGCAAACACTGATTCGAGCTTAGTGGGTTTAACTCATCTGAGAAAGAGAGTCTATGACCCCAAAATAGACCCTACAAGGAATTGGGATGGACTCATGAAAAATGATAGTCCCAATTAACAGGTTAAATCTCGAAAGAGTAATCACCCTACTTGAACCCTAGTTGCTTGTCCTAATTTGCTTACCCATTTGGTCTCGAGAGAGTCAGGTAGGAAAAATCACTCTCTCTACCAAGAGGCGTGAGAGTGGGTAAAATTGTGCAACGATTTTAGCATAAGCCCCAAACATGTCAATTGAACCTTAGTAACATCTACCCGTCAATTAGTCACCTAGGTAGTGTCACGAACCTAGTGCCTTGCTCCCCATTAGATGCAACCTTAGCAATCTTAATTTAGTTTCAATTTAGTAGTTTGGAAGTAGTAGTTTATAATTGAAAAACCCAAAAATGAAAAGAAGATCATCTTAGAGCACACACGCAACTCTATCCTAAGAAGATACCCGAATTCTCTTCTAGATCCCTGAGGATTCGATCCCAACCCTTATATTGGGTAAAATCTATTGCGATCCTCTTCTCCTATTCTTTAGTAGAGGGTATTTGGATGTGATGATACGATATAATTACGTATTTTAGTCTATTATTGCACTCTAATTTACAACACTTTAATTGAGTTTGATCTTTAATCATTAGTGGTTTGCACTAATAATGTGTTTTATGACTTGTAGGAGTGATTTTGAGCTATATAGATATTATGAAATTAATTCAAGTTATATTGAGCTTTAAATATTGAGTAAAGTTCAAGAAATTAAGCAGGGATTGTGTTTGGAGGTCAACGGATGATAGTTAGAGCAAACGAAGTGTCTAGTAGGTATATTGCGCACTGTCTAGTAAAATAGATATAACTTTTTACTCAGAACTCTATTTTGGATCCACAATATATAATTGGAAAACTAACGCAAAGGGCTAAAACTTTCATGTTTTACATTTTTCCAAATTTCAAATTCCAAACAGAACAATGTTAAAAACGCGGTCGAAACTATGATCGTGAAACTGACCGCGACAGAAAATTAGAGAGCTTGTCTAGCCGCGGACCTACCGCATTTTGGCCGTGGCCATGCCGCTCCAATCATCAAAAGAAGTCCTATTTTGCCCGAAACAAGGTTATTTCGGCCTTCACTATTCCAACTTGTATAAAAGTGGTCCTAAACTTATTTTGAAGGGTGTGGGACATATTTTTGACACAATTTTTACTAAGAAAGAGCACAGAGCCGCCGTGGAGGCCGGGTTCCATCTTTTATTCTACCAATTTAGTATTTTTATGCTTCTTTGTATGATTTGCTATTTTACTACCATGTCTATGTGGAGTTAAACTTCAAGTTCAAGGGTTGTGGTTCTTTCATGACTATTGTTATTCAGATATTGATTTTGATTTCTTAGTTTATCATATTGGTTTATTTGTTCAATCCTACATTTAATTATTTGATTGCTTGATCACCAATTGAATACTATCTACGAATATCAAATTGAACTCGAAAGTGGGGTTTCTAGATTGCATATAGGATTGAGTAGAGCAAGTTCTTGAACTTGGGCCTCGATAAATGGATTCGCGGTTAGGATAGACATATACATAATTGCCTTGCTTGGTTGATTTACAGGAACTATAAATGTGTCACGACCCTAGTTCACCAATCGTGAACCTGACATGACGACACCAGTCTTCGGGACTAGGTAAGCCTAACACGATGCGGGATATATGAATTCATGAACAAAAGATAAGATAATAGCAGAATAATATAAATGAAATGTAATAAGTGCCGCTCGACACATACACTTTGCCAAATACCACTAGGCAACATACTACCAAGACCCGGAAACCCACATGCAACACAGACTAAGAAAGGGTACAAATGTGGCTCTATATATCAAGAATGTCTATACAACGAGAATAGGGAAATAATTGCTATCACTAATGAGAATAGAAGGGGACTCTCCGGATCCGCGGACGTAGCAGATCATACCTCAAGTCTCCTGAAGTGCTCCTTGATCACCTGAAATGTGTCTGATCTGATGTACCTGGATATGCATAACAAAAGTGTGCAGAAGAGTAGTATGAATACACAATAGCGGTACTCAGTAAGTGCCAAGCCTAACCTCGATGGAGTAGTGACGAGGAAGGTTAGGGCCCTACCGAGAATTTATAATATCGAGCAGTTCAAATAATAATAAGACTGAATTAACCGCAATAAAGTAAATACTACAACCGTCTATAATTAAGCTAACAAGAATAACCAACATAACAAAATATCAATCAACCACTCCAGGATCTCCGGGAATTGAACCCGCAGTCCCTCACTATATTCATCAACTCAGGATCTCCGGGAATCGAACCCGCAGTCCATACATCAGTATCTCTGTGTCTCCGGGAATTAAACCCGCAACTCTCGGATCTCCGAGAATTGAACCTGCAGTCCGTATCTCAATAATTCAGGATTTCCGAGAATTAAACCTGCAGTCCGTATCTTAGGGAATTGAACCCGCAGTCCACAAACATAATCAATGAGAGGAAAAACATAGAAAAATATGTAACAAATAACTACAATTTACACCAAAACCAACATCAACAAGTTCCAGGAAGTTGAAGTAAGACAAGTAGGCACTTAGACAAGTAATCCTATCTAATCATGCTTCTCTAACGAATATCAGGTAAATATTACAATTTAATCAATTTAATAACAAGAATATCACGATTTGAACAGTTCAAGTAAGGTGGTTTTCCAACAATATGCGCATGTACACGCCCGTCACCTCGCGTACAAGGCATTTAAATCAACACATAATATCCTGGGGGAGAAGATTCCTCCACGCAAGGTTAGACAAGTCACTTACCTCAATTCCGGTATAAAACCGCTAAGAAACGACGTTCTTGCCACGAGTATCCGACTCCGAGTGGCCCGAATCTAGTCAAACCAATTACACAGTGTAAATAACATCGTAAGTAACTAATTACAATGATAAAATTACAGTTACGGCGTGAAAGTGGGTGAAATGACCAAATACCCCTACAGCTATCGGCTCGGAATTGAAATATTTTTACATTTTCAGAACCCTCGTACGCTCATGAGTCTAACCCTATAAAAATCTCCCAAATAGGAGGTCAATTGCTTCCTCAAAACCTATTAGTTTGGTCTATGAACTTTCACCCAATTTCACATTAAAAACTGAAATTAAAAGGTAAATTTAAGAGGGTATTCGTGGAAATTGATCAAAATCGAGTGATAAACACTTACCCAATTCACCCAAGTGAAAATCCCTTCAAAAATCGCCAAGAACCGAGCTCTAGAAGTCAAAATGTGATAATATGAAGAAACCCTCGGAATTGGGATTAAATCTGTCCGCCCTAGCATTTACTCTATGCGATCGCATGAACACTGCTGCGATCGCATAGAACAAATTTTAACCCTCGCCAATTTACCTTATGCGATCGCATAGTCCTCAATGCGATCGCACAATTCATCGAAATAGGCCTATGCGATCGCATACCCTGCTCCGCGATCGCATAGAACAAAATGTTGGGCTTGGGATCCCTACTCTTTACAATATGCGATCGCATGGTCCCATATGCGATCGTAGAGCACAGCCATCCAAAGCTATGCGATCGCATAGCCTTTCCCGCGATCGCATAGAAAAAAAATTTGGTCTCCTCGAAAACCTTCTATGCGATCGCATCAGCCCATTGCGATCGCATAGAGCATTCGTCTGCAACACATACCAGCAGTCAACAACACTTCTAAAATGCATGAATTAGTCCGATTGGACCCCTGGATTAATCCCGAGACCCTTGGGACCCCAACGAAAACCACCAACCTACCCCAAAACACCACATGAACTTGTTCCAATCATAAAAGACACCCTTAAACATGGAAATCATCAAATCAAAGCGAATTCAAGCCTAAGTTTCATCCAAAACTTCTGAAACCTACATGCTAGCAAAAACCCAACCAAACGATGTCCGAACGACTTTAAAATTTGCAACCATATCCAAAATCACCTAACGAAGCTACTGCAACTGTCGGAATTTCATTCCGACTCCCGGATCAAAATCTCACCTATTGATCGAATTTCCAAAAATTCCAAACTTCGGAATTTCAAGCCTAAATGAGCTACGGACCTCCAAAATACATTCCGAACGCGCTCCCAACCCCAAAATCACCTAACGAAGCTAATGGAATCATCAGATTTCTGTTCCGAGGTCGTCTTAACACCGTTCCAAATATGAGTCATTTTTCAACTATAAAGCTCTCATTTAGGGACTAAGTGTCCCAAAATACTCCAAATTCTAGAACCGAACCTCCCGGCAAACCATAATAGCATAAAAGAACTTTGGGGAACATTTAAATCGGGGATCGGGGCATAAATTTCAAAAATGACCGGCCGGGTCGTTACAAAATATGTTGTTGTTGATTCTAACTCCATAGACGTATAGGTGTTAGGTTAGCTTGAATAGGCGAGTAAGAACTTGACAGATTCTTATAAGCAATATTAATCCTGTCAACCAATTAACTAGATAAATTAGTTAGTCAATTCAATTGAATAATATAATAGGAATGTTAGATAGCCCATAACCCTAGATCATTTTCATTACATTGACATTATAAAAATATGCTCTTTCTCTATGTTAAAAGTTCATTATTATTATTTATTTATTTATTTAATTAGTTTATAATCAAATAATTCTAGCTTTAATTCTTGTTTGGATAATTAGGAGAGTCTAATATAGTTAATAGTTAATCATAAGTCATCGTGGGATTGACATCCGACTTTTAGTCACTTTATTACTTAACGACCGCGTATGCTTTCGTGAGTATTTTGGCTGCAACAGGCTACGATCAGCGAGGAGTTTAGACTCTCGCTACTCATACCCCAGAGTAGATAGACAATGGTTATTAAACCCTATGAGTGCTACCAGTTGGGGTGGTTTAGCTGTTGTTGTTTCATGGCCTAAGGTTAGACCTACGATAGGTTCACAAAGTTATCTCCTCCTTATTTTAGAAGTAATTATTCAGAGGATTCCTAAGAGTTCTTGTATCGTTTCCATGGGATTTTATAGCACTTGGGACTAGTTGAGTCCAATGGAGTTGACTTCACAGCCTTTCAAATGCATGGTTTAGCCAAAAGGTGGTGGGGAGTTTATGAGTTGGGAAGGCCCGTAGGATCATCTCCTCTTACTTGGGCTCAATTTTCATAATTTTTCTTAGAGAAGTTCATTCCACTCACTTAGAGAGATAAGATGCACAACCAGTCTGAACATTTTCAATAAGGTAGCATGACAGTCACCCAGTATGAGATGAGGTTTATTTAGTTATCTCATCATGTAACAATCCTGATCCCACATAGGAGATAGAAGGTGTGGAGGTTCATAGAGGGTTTTACCTATGGTATCAGACATTATATAGCTAGAGGGGCCAAGACTGAGAATTGTTTCACTTATGTTGTTGAGATTACTGGGATGATTGAGTGGATTCAAGGCTACGTGAGAGAAGCGACTTCTAACAAGAGGCCTCATCATTTTGGTAGATATAGTGGTGCCTCATCGAGAGGCTGATGTTTTTTGTAGAGGTCACATTATTCAGCCGGTACAGTCAGTGCTCCAGGTTTTTCATTTTACTTTAATCGTCCATGGTGCTTATGTTTCTCGCTCGGGGTAGTCATCATATAATGTACATTCAGCTCATGGTCCTATTAGTACACCTCCGATTAAGAGTTACTATGGTGGTCATTTAGGTCGTAGGGATATCAGCCATGCCAGCCAAGGAGTTTCTTTGAGTGGGAAGATGCATGTCATATACAAAATTTTGTCCTAGGTTGCTGAGTAGTATGATGTAGCTAGGTACTCGTGCCATAACTCTGGCACTAGTTGCTACCCCACCCACTCAGCTAGCTAGGGGATAGAGGTCAGCTAGCTAGGGATAGAGACCAATTAGTGTAAGACCATCCTAGAGGTAGCAGACAGGTTACTAGGGCTAAGCCTCGTTGTTATGCATTTTCTAGCAGACCCGAGGTAGAATCATATAATACAGTTATTACGTGTATTATCTAAGTCTCTCATAGAGATGCTTCAGTGTTATTTGATCTGAATTCTACATATTCTTATGTGTCTTCTTATTTGTATCACACTTTAGTATGCCTAGTAATTCTCTAGATATTTCTGTTTATGTGCCCACACCGACT